>OY856414.1:651188303-651210803 GCA_963693085.1 Alisma plantago-aquatica | reverse complement strand
ATGACGATGATGATAATGACAATGATGATGGGGAGGATGATGATAATGATGATGATGATGATGATGATGATGATGATGATGATGATGATGATGATGATGATGATGATGATGATGATGATGATGATGATGATGATGATGATGATGATGATGATGATGATGATGATGATGATGATGACGATGATGATGATGACGACGATGATGATGAGGATCATGATCAACGTCATCATCATCATCATCAATATAGTCATCATCCTCATCATCATCTTCATCGTCGTCATCATCCTCATCGCACTACTACAGAAATGGCTTATAACGTCACATTTACAGGCGTCGGTTGCATACAAGAAACCGACGCCTAAACCATAAAGCGTCAGTTGAATACACAAACTGACATCTATCTGTGAACAGTGGCCAGACAAGGGTATCACTTTTTATTTAGTGTCGGCTCCTCAATAAGAAAATAACGCCTAAAATGGACCACCAAATCCAATTTTTCCAGTGAAAAAATTACCTCTAAAATTTAACATATGGTGTCGGTTTTTAGCTAATCTATCAATCGACGATTAATGGTTTTTCACAAGAAAGAAATTGGGGCAATTGTTATCGCGGTTGTCTTGCAATAACCGACGTCGATGTGTTTTCACGCGTTGTCCCCATGAAAATTTTCACCCCCCTTGGACGTCGGTTTTTTACAGCAGCCAACGCTGATTGTTTTAAGTGTCGGTTGTTTTGAATAATCGATGCCTATTGCTAACTTAATACACCACGCAAGCCAGCTCTTCCCCCTTTCTCTATTTCATCGACTCCACGCTTAGGTCTGGCAATCGATTCTCTACTCTAGTGATCGATTCCCTGCTCCCGCCACCACTCACTGCTCCTCTACTCGCTGTCGCTGCCGCCATGCGTTGTTCCAGCCGCCGTCGTTTGTTGCTCTGGCCTCCGCCGCTCGTTGCTCCGACACCTTCTCCTCTACTCGTTGTTGCATGCTTCTACTCGCCTTCTCCTACTCGTCGTCGTCCGCCTACTTGTTGCTCCTGGTCGCCACCGCCGCCGCAAAGGTACCATTCTTCTTCCTCTTCTTCCTCCGCCGTCACTGAGGTACCCTTCTTCCTCCTCTTCTTCCTCTAGGGTATTCCTACATATGGCAGTAGTAGCATCTGCTAGTAAGGCTTGGCTTCTCTCTGTTGGTTGTTTGCTTTTTTCCTTTGTTGATGCTCCCCTCTCACTCGATGAGTGATGGTCGAGTCTTTTCTGGGCTTGCTTCTTGGTTGGTTCGCTACAAGGTTACATGCCTATTTGCTTCTTTGAAAAGGGGGCATTATTCTTTACCTCTCCATTCTTCTCATAGATACTCCAGATCTAACATATCAATCATTTTTTGTTAAACCCTTGATGACAACTTTAGATAGGTGTTTTATATGTTTTAACCCTAGATAACACCAAAAGTGGATTAACCCAACCTCAACATATATGTTCATGCTTAATATGATGCAGTAAGACATTGAATGATAGGTAGCGATGGTGAAATTCATTCCACATTGTGTTACTTTCATATGATAATTTAGTTCAACCCTTTTATTAATCACAACTTTAGAATAATCAATATTTAATTCAATCCTTTTATTAATCACAACCTTAGAATAATCAATCAATCTAGCTTTTGTCTTAAACACTAGTTATTGTTTTTTTACCTTGAGTAGTCGATTCTTAGATATATTGTCCTTTGGGATTGATTTTGAACTATAAGATCCATCCACTTTTAGGTAGTGATTATTATATGTTGGTTAAGGTAAACTCTAGTGATTTCACCCCTACTAAATTTGCAAGTTCTATATCACACATGTGACTATTATATGACTATATATTATTGCATAACTATATGGGAAATTATATGTGAATCCTCTTTGTTAACCTAATTGAGACATATTACCCTACAAACCCTTACTTATATAATTTGTTGACTTAGTTGAGTGTTTCATCCTAAACTTGATCCGATGACAACACATATATTGAGATTTTGATTTGAATGGCGATTTGAAACCCAGGCCATGGTAACCCAGAAGTTGATGGGTGATAGGTTGTGGATATGGTGGGGGGGATGCAACGCAGGGCCGCACAAAGAGCCAAAGAGGAGGGGAAACATATCAGTTTGTCCCCTAGTCAAATCACATATAGACCTGCACAAAGATTAGACCAAGATTTTAAACCATCGCTCATCCATCCGTCCCCGTCCATCATGGAGTTTGTGAAATCTACAGAAGAGAATGAAGCCTACCAAAGTTTCCTCCACTACATATGTTGTTATGAATAACCTCTACTCATGCTAGTTGTAGGTTTGGATAAGGGTAAATGATGATAAGGCTATTACAATGGAAAAATGTTAACAATGGTTATCGTTATAACAATCTTGAAAAATGTTGCTTTTGTTATATATTGGCATGATACTTAATTTTCTATGGTATAGCTACCACAAGTTCTTTTACAAATATCTGTATATTAGGTTAAGTACATGTTTCTATTGTGACATGTTGAGTTTTTTGCTATGTTATACCCACCGTGATTTGTGTTATAAAATAATACATTGATTAATTTAGGAAGCATTGATATGTTGTTATGGTTGTCCACAAGTGTTTTTATAAGAAAATTATGTGTTGAATGGGGTTGTGAACAAGGGACTGGTGTTATATTATGTTGGCCTAGAAACTCGTACAAGATTTACTTATTAGGAATAAATCTCAGATAGTCCCCAGTTTGGGACTGTTCTTGAACACTTAATCTCACTTAGAATGTAAGTGTATAATGTGTATTGGGTTTTCAAGAAACTTTTGGCAGCATTTCCCCATTTCTGGTTTGGGACTGTTCTTGAACACTTAATCTCACTTAGGATGTAAGTGTATAATGTGTATTGGGTTTTCAAGAAAATTTTGGTAGCATTTCCTCGTTTGTTCTCTAAGTACATATGTACTTGGAGAACAGTGGGGAAATGTTGTCGAAATTTTCTTGAAAACCCAATACACATTATACACTTACTAGTGAGATTAGGTGTTCAAGAATGAGATAGGTGGTACACGTTTATTATATATAAGACCTTAAACCCTAAAGTTTTAACCATAAACCCTAATCTTTTAACCCAAGACCCTAATCTTGTTCTAATATATACTTGTTTTCACTTTGATCATAGAATGGATAGATCATGGATGTCCATTCCAAATCGCTGCACCCCAGAGTTTATTTGTGATCTTGATCAGTTTATTAGATTTTCCGAGGAACATAGGAAACAACCTAGAAATAGGTTCTACTGTCCATGTAGGCATTGCGGCAACAACTTGAAATTCAACACTGGTGACGAAATCAAAAGTCATGTCATGTGCAACGAGATTGCACAAGGCTATACAGAATGGCACTGGCATGGAGAGATTTCAAACCTGAAATCAGTGGATGTCGATATCAGTGCTTGTACGTAAGAAGAAATTGCCTCTGATGACGTAGATGTGAACGAACCAGTTCCAATAAACATCATTGATGTGATTCCGGATAGTTGTGGGGTAGAGCACACCGATCCACCTCCCATGTTTAGAAACATTGTACATGATGCTGAGATACCGTTCCACACAGGTTGTAACTTGATGAAGCTTAGCGCTGTGTTGAGATTGTATAAGCTAAAAGCTAACAATAGATGGAGAGACAAAAGCTTCACATCATTGTTGTTTTTGTTGAAAGAAATTCTTCCTAAAGGAAACGAGCTGCCAATCTCAACATACCGGTTATTGAAATTGTTGTCCCCAATGGGAATGGAGGCCAAGAAGATACACACATGCCCGAATGATTGTGTATTATTTCAAAAGGACTATGTGGATTTGAAAGATTGTCCCATATGTGGTGTGTCAAGGTATAAATTGACGACTTTGGGGGAGTCTAAAACTGGTTCTCCTACCAAGTTGATGTGGTATCTACCTATAATACCACGGTTTCAACGCTTGTTTGCCAATCTGATAGTTGTGAAGAATTTGAGGTGGCATGCAGATGTTAAGAAAAATGATGATGGGATCCTACGACATGCGTCTGATTCCCCACAGTGGAAGAAGATTGATTTATTGCACCCCAAATTTGGTGAAGAAGTCAGGAATCTAAGACTTGGGCTTTGTGTAGATGGGATGAATCTATATGGGACATTGAGCAGCCAACATAGCAGTTGGCCAGTTATGCTTGTTATATACAATCTTCCTCCCTAGTTGTGTATGAAAAATCAGTATGTTATGTCGTCGTTGTTGATATCGGGCCCTAAACAACCTGGAAATGATATCGACGTTTATCTTTAACCTCTGATTGATGACTTGAAGAAACTCTGGGGTGAAGGTGTGATGACCTATGATGCTTCATGAAAAGATACATTTCATTTGCACGCTATGTTGTTTTGCAGTGTGAATGACTTTCCAGCATATGGGAAATTGTATATATGTAGTGTCAAAGGATCTAAAGTGTGTCCTATATGTGAAGAGAATACTGGTTCAATATGACTAAAACACGGTGGCAACACTGTATATCTTGGTCATCGAAGGTTTCTTCCAAAATTCCATCTGTATCGTAGGTTGTGCAAAGCATTCAATGGACGGAATGAGGAATGGAGTGCACCTAAACCTATACCAAGGGAGGATGTTTATGAAAGTGTAAAAGACTTTCCTAATGAATTTGGTAAGAGATCACAATGTACAATGGCCCATATGCTGTCAAATCTTTATTCAAGAAGAAGTCAATATTTTAGGACCTTCCTTATTGGAGTTCTTTGGCAGTCAGGCATTGTATCGATGTCATGCACGTTGAGAAAATTGTATGTGATAGTGTCATCAGTACTCTGTTGAATATACCATGTAAGCCTAAAGATGGGATAAAATCCAGATGGACCTACGTGAAATGGGAATAAGGACAGAATTAACAGAAGTAGTTAGTAGCGATCGTAGAACATACTTACCTCTCACTTGTTATATGTTGTCGAGAAAGGAGAAGAACGCTTTTTTTGAATGCTTGGTAAATGTTAAGGTGCCACAGGGTTACTCATCCAACATTTGTACATTGGTATCAATGAAAGATCTGAAATTGATAGGTCTTAAATCTCATGACTCTCACACTCTAATGCAACAAATATTTCCTGTGGAAATTTGATCTATATTGCCGAAGCATGTAAGGTTTGCAATCACCCGACTTTGTTTCTTTTTCAATAGTCAGTGCAGCAAAGTTATTGACCCTGATACTTTCGATAAATTGCAAAGAGAAGTGGTTGTTACCCTATGTCAGCTTGAGATGTATTTTCCTCCTTTGTTCTTTGATATCATGGTACATCTTGTTGTCCACTTGACTAGGGATGTGAAAATGTTGGGACTTGTTTTCTTGCATTGGATGCATCCATTTGAACGATACATGAGCATTTTAAAGGTGATGTTTGAAACTGTTATTGTCCTGAAGGGAGTATTATTGAGGGTTATATGGCGAGAGAGGTTTTGGATTTTTACAATGACTTTCTGAGTGCTAATGATGCTCTTGTTAATGACAAGAATATTGAGGAGCATTTTGGCAAAGGAATTTTGGGATCATGGATGAAAGTAATCAGTCGTGAGCAGTTGGAACAAGGTCACTTGTATATTTTACACAACATCAATGAAGTGAGTGTTTATATCGAGGAACATACCAATTTCATCAAGAGACAATATCCTCAAGCCAATTCAATGTGGCTTGCAAGAGAGCATAACAAGACATTTATTAAGTGGTTGGAAGATAAAGTCATACATCAACTATCTTAGACACCAGATAATCTTACTGAAACTATCAAATGCCTCGCCTCTAAACCAAAATTGAATGTTACATCTTATGAAGGGTTTGACATAAATGGATTCTCATATTACACAAAGCGTCACGATGAAAAAAGTGTCGTCTGAAATAGTGGGGTCACCCTTCAAGCATCTTCATTATTTTTTACAAGTGCAAAGGATAAGAGTCAACGTGAAGCTAAAATATCATATTCCGGTGTCATTGAAGACATATGGGAGTTTGACTATGCAGATTTTAGAATTCCACTCTTTAAATGTAATTGGGTTGATAACACCAAATGAGTTATAGTGGATGGATTGGGTTTCATATTAGTGAACTTTGAAAATATTGGTGAGAAGAGTGAACCATTCATATTGGCATCACAGGTGAAACAAGTATTTTATATCGATGATCCTACAAATGATAAATGGTCGATTGTTCTTCATGGTAAAAGACAGTTCATTGAAGATCCTATAGATGAAGAAGAGTACTATGATAAGTATGATGACTCCAGTCCATTCTCAGTTGGGTTTCCAACACCACCAAATATTGAAGCAAATGATGACTTCTATGTGTGTGGAGATCACAATGAAGGATTGTTAATTGATAAAAGATCGTAATATTAGAGGCATGCATGTTTATATTTTTCTATATGTTTTATTTTTATGAATGTGAACTTTACAATGTGAACTTTACGATGTGAATGTGAACTTTACAATGTGAATTACTTTACAATGTGAATGTGAACTTTACAATGTGAATTACTTTACAATGTAACTTTACAATGTGAATGTGAACTTTCAGATGGCTGAGCATTCTCCTAATGACCATGTTGATGATTATCGTGAGGGTGAGGACGTCAATGTACCGCCTCACAATGTAAGTTTTAAAAATATATCCCTAATATTTCTATCTATATGTTCATTTATAGTTATATCATGTATGTGTGTTTTTTTTGTCAAATTTTAGGTTGGTGATGTACCCCCTGAAGAAATTGGGGCACTTGATGAGCAGCAAAAAAAGTGACAAAGTGAGGGGCATCACAATGATGAACAAGTTACTATAGCAAAGGGGCAATGGACCCAAACTGGCAGTGGATCTTGATCATGCAGGACATCTAGTTGGAGTGGACCACAACTCATTTATTTCATATCTTTAGGTTCTTACTCACAGCCATTGTAGTCCTATTTTTGAATCTTGGCATAAAGTTCCTAAGGGGAAGAAAGACTTAATATGGAAGGAACTATGTGTGAGTTATTATTATTTGCAAATCTATTTTTGTATATTACTAATTTTTAGGATACTAGTTAATAGCAATTCTATTTTGCAGAGTATATTTGATCTAGATGAAAAGTTGCATCGTAAATGCGTGATGCCACACTTTGGGAGGGTCCTAAGGAACTATAGGGCAAATCTCACCCGAGATTACATACACGATGCTAAGAAGAGGTTCTTCATTAATTTCCAATTCTAGACAGTGATCACTTTTTTTACTAACTCTACACTAATAATTTTTGTTTGTATTCTCTTTAAAAAATAAATTTAGGCAAAAGACAACCACTGAGCAATGGAACTACCTGGACACCAAAGACTGGGAGGACTTTGTTACCCAAATAAAAACGGATGAATTCAAGGTATTAAGCACCACTCCCAATTTAATTAATATACGTTCTTATTTATTCACCTATTCAAGATTAACCGTTAGTGTTACTAACCAAATCAATGTGCTTACTAATAAGGCTATCAGCGATGCCCAAAGAGCAATGCGTACACTGAATGTGCATGACCACACAATGGGTCCAAGAGGCTATGCAGACGTTCACCAAAGACTACAGACTGAGTCTACTGCTCAGTCTGCTTCTACTCAGGAGTCATCTACTATTGGTCCTGCACCTCTACCTCGCCATGCTATGTGGATAGTTGGGAGGAAAAATAAGAAGGGAGATATAACAAAGCCCGCAACTACTGAGGTGGCTGCAAAAATGGTAAAATTCGACTCTTAGAGCAATCGATCGATATTGATTATTGTTATGTTTAGTTGCCAATTTCTGTTGATGGCAATTAGCGGGAGCTGCACGAGCAGAGGAAGGAAGGCAAGTTCATCCCTGAGGGCGCAAGGGATGAATTGATAGTTTCTCTAGGTAACCCAGAGCATCCTGGACATGTTGGGGGTGTAGGCGCTGGTGTGGGCATCAAAGCATTCTTTGGGCCATCCCAGCGCAAACTTGTCCCAAAAATGGGAATTTCACAAGTTGAGGTAACCTATTCTTTTTTTAGAATGTTATTGTGAAAGGGAATTCAATAATCAACTAGCTTCTTTTATCCATGTATAGTTAGATGAATTAATTGAGAGGAAAGTCCAAGAATAAATGGTGAAGTGGCAGGCATATCAAACGGCCACTCAGACGGTACATGTGACGTGTCGCGCTTCTATTACTCCTACTGTAGAGGTTGGGAGTAATCTTGTAGACCCACCACCTAGCACATCCTCTGTAAGTATTTTTATGACATAGTATTTTCAAGATAATATGTTTATGTATATATGTATATAACATTCTTTACGTAAATTTGTAGAGGTTGAAGCCATGCCGTCTAAAAAGTACAGAATATATTGTTGCAGAGGCACAGGCTTACCCAGACCTTCCAGGGGAGATGTTTCATGGGACTCCAGTACCAACTGATGCAGTTCGTGTGAGCCCGATACATATACTCCCCGATTGGAGGAATCTTCAACTATCATATGCCCACCCAGATTGCAAAATTCTTGGTGAGGCAGAAGGCAGAGTGATAATGTTGCCCACCGCGGATGTCGTCTATACTAATATTGTATAGTAAATTTATATTACGTTAATTTGTTAGTATGTATATATGAGTCAATTGATCTGAAATTATATATACATGTCAAAACGACGACACCCGCTACATCTCGACCTCCATGTCCACCTCCTCAACTACCAAGTTGGCTTCCAAGGGACCTACACACCTCGTTAGATCCTAATTGTAGGGGTATGGAAGTATGGATCGGTGAACATGATCGAAATTGCCCTATAAATGTTACAATTCTGGAGGATTCTGCATGTCAATCATACGATAACAATCTATTTATACAAGTTTTGCATATGTATTAATGCATAGGAATTAATGCAGGTCAATCATACGAAAACTAGCTATTTTTACAAGATATTTTGGAGTTGTTTCATTATGATTGGTTGAACACATCTATGATAGAGGTGTGGATATGGTGAGATCTTGTTTATACATCCGTATACCTTGTTTTATATACAGTGATCTGGTTTCTTATATATTAATACATACATAATACATGTTTTGCAACCACTTACACACAATATGTACAGATTTTGCATTTTCACATGTTGGATTTTTGGTTCCATCATTGATTAGTCTTGTAGATACATACCCTTCGTCAGTTACTTCATACTGTTGTGATGCTTTTGAATATTTTGGTAAAAATAAGAAGACGGTGATAATAGCTCCATTCAATGTCGAGTAAGTTTACTTTGCTTATAATTTGGACTTAAGAAAATTACATTTTTATTGTGGATTTTGAGTTATTAATGTTTAACTTTCTTATCTATAGTGGTAGGCATTGGGAGTTACTAGTTATTGTCCGCAAGACGTTCACTGCCTATTATCTAGATCCTACGAGGAACGAATTAAATACAATATATGGACACGCAATGAAAATGCCATTATTCTCGTGAGAAATATTTCATATTTTTATATCTATTAACATATGTTATTACATTACTATTTAATTATGCAATTTAATGTATTACATTAACATGTAGGAATTTACAAGAGTTCAAAAAAGCTGGAGGAAAGGTCCCTAGGAAAAAGAATCAGCCATTAGTTTGAGAGAATGTGAAAGTAATTTCCTAACTCCAATGTATATATTATTTATGTGAACCGTGCTTATTTGTATTTTTTAATATTTTTCATGTTTCAATTTATAGTGTGCTACAAAAGACAACGGATGGGGATGTGCCTACTATGTGATGCGATTTATGGACCTAATCATCAAATATGTCGTAATGGAAAGCGATAATGTACATCAGGTATTATATATAGTCTCATTAGATAATATGAGATATATCAATCTTATTATATATTATTAATTATATATATACGTCATTCTCTTTGTAGGTGTTTAAAACTAACTTCAGCACAGGTGGAAAGTTATTAGATGTACATACTCCCTGTACGAGGGAGAAATTAGATGTTGTAAGAGAAGAATGGGCAAAAGTCCTACAAAGAGTGGGAATTTTTAAATATAATTGGGACAATGATGACGATGATGAATAAAGAATGATATTTCTCAACTTTGTTATCATAATTATTATTGTGTGAATGTGAATGACTTTTTTTGAATTATCATATGTGTGAATGTGAATTACTTTTTTTTATCAATACATGAATGTCTGAATGTGAAACGAGATGAAATGAATGGAACTGAATGTGAATGTAAATGACTTTGCATGTTTCTACATGTATATGATCAATACATGTGTCTGAATGTGAATGACTTTGCAGGTTTGTGGCTTGTTGTTGGCTGATATCAATGGATGTTGTAAACCTACAGTTCAGAACTAAACTGCAGGTTATGCATCCTGCGACCAGCCATACAGCAAGCCTATTAACTAATAAGAAGAAAAAAATGTAATGACCCTGACCTGGGTTATGAGGTAACTCTATTTGTTTTGGCTAATTAAGTTGATTATAACTTTTATATAATCCTCTAAGGTGCTTTTTTATCATGTGACACACTCATGTTTCAAGTTTGGTCCCGATTGAATGTTGTTTGAGCAATTTTCCTTTGTTTTGGACCAAAGTGCAATTTACCCAAATTAAGGGGCTATAATGCAAAATGTCACATTTTTAACATGCCGCATGTGTTGTAGAATAATTATTGAGAGAATGATGCAAGGAGGTGGCTTTTGGAAAGCCTAAATTCCAAGTTTGAACTTGTTTGAACAATGATGGTACCTTGTGCACCAATTTTGGTACAAATTGTAATTTACCCAAAATGTGGGGTTAATATGCAAAATACCACCTCTAGAGTGTTCCTATTTCCTATATGTATCATTTAGAGGAGATATAATGAATTATATAACATGTTTTATTCCATTCTGAATGATGGTAATCTTGGTGATGAAATGACCAAGAAAAAGGGTTGAATTTGGAAGCTTAACTTGAATTGTATCAAGTTGTAAAGCTTATATATGAGTGCCTATCGGCCATGGAGCCCAAGGAGGTGTCTCATATAGTTTTGACATCTCTTGGCAAAGGTCATATCATACAAAGAACCTCAAGGAGGTGAGGTGTGATGGCCAACAAGTTTCCTTAGAAAAAGTGTATCGGCTTGACATAAAATAGTGATTAAACCTAGATGACTTATCCAAATGGAAAAGCAATGGACGAATTTGCATCTCTAGATGATCCTCAACCTTTTTGCATGTCAAGATAAATTTTTATGCATGCATGTACACGTGTCACCCATGCATGACACGTGGCACCTACTATCTCAAAATGTTGACACCTCATTTTTTGCCTTTCTTCATGAACAACAAGTATATATACCCCTAGTTTCACCCCTTGGTGCAATTTTGCGACCCTTACCACCCTCCTACCCTAATGTATCGTGCATAGATCTCCCATATCGTGAAGGTATGCTGTGGTATCGTGCATGGGCCTTGGGATATCGCCCATGGCAAGAGCATATCGCCCAAGTAGGTGATATCAACCATATAGGGTGATATCGGCTATAGAGTGAAGTGTTTTGACTCCAAGTGAGTATCATATCGTGCAAGAGGGGTGGCATGTCGTGCAAGAGCACAAGGGTATCGTGCATAGGCCTTGGGTATCAGCCATAGCAAGTATATCGGCCATACCATGTTGATATTGCCCATAGCAAGTTGATATCGGCCAATTGAAGTGATTTTGGCCACAAGTGAGGGGGTATCGGCCACAAGCAAAGTTGTGTCGGCCAAGAGGAAGTTCATATCGCCAAGAGTGGTAGGGTGTCGGCCAAGGAGCTAAGGAACTCAAAACTTAACCCTAAGGTAAGATATAGTTGTCTTCAATCTTGAATTGAAGCATAGAATTAGGGTTATGATCTACCTTTCTTTTCTTCTTCACCAATTGCTTATCCATGGTGATTCCTTCTATATGAAGGAGTTGTGAACGAGCCTTGGACCTTTGATAAAGTCATCTTCAACCTTAGGAACATGGAGATTTGGACCTTGAATCTTTGAATTGTTCTTAAGGTGGGTTATATAACTTGAACTCAACCATGTTATTATTCTTCACCTAAATTGCTATAATTAGTGAAATACTTTTAATTCCGAAATTTCCTGAAATACTTGATGAGATTATGAGTTCTATTAGTTGCTTAGACCTGTTGACAAGAACTATAACAGTTATAACTAAGGTCTAGATCTTCAAGATGGTGGTATCACTTTATAAAAGTGATGTCGGGTGTAAGCACACAAGAAAGTACCTTTAACCTGATATGATGATGCACCTACTTCACTTGCATGATACGGTAGCCCGATACACAACCCTAGTTGATGCCTAGCCCGACATGGTGATAGCTTAATACCTCATGCTCGACATGGGTAACACATATAACTCCTCTAGCCCGATATGAATGGTGTGTATATACTTCTAGCCCGATATGGTGAGTGCTCATATACTTACAACCCGATATGGTGAACATATGCACACTTCTAACCCGAGATACCTTGTAAAGGTGAGGGCAAGACACTCTTAGGAGTAATGAGTGTAACACCAAGTAATGGTGTGGATAATACCTTGATAGGTGAAACACCTAGAGTGGTTGATAATGGTTAATCCTATATCAATAATGTCTCAACCTGAGATGAGTCCATATCAATTTATGATGGTTGGACAATTGATCAATACATTACAGAATAAATGTGATGGGTTAGTGCATAAAGTATTAGGATGGGACATACCCTAATACAAGATAAGTTGATGAACCTAATTAAGTTAAAGGTGATGAGGGATGTGATACATCAAGACATGATAGATATCACATCCAGTACCTCAAGGTTGATACACCTTGATGCACCTCAAATCCAATATACTTGGATAAGTAACACATGAAGTGTGTTATGTCAATTGTTACATTGAGATGTAATAAGTTTAATGCACTTTGATAAGTGTGGGCTAACATACTTTGAGAAAGGGTTAAGCCAAGTTAATAAAGTTTGATGTAATCATACCCTTGTAAGGATGAGAGAGGAACTCATACCTTGTGTTGATGATTCATTTAATGATAAATGATGAGAATGAATAAGTATGATTGAATACTTACGATATCAATGTTTGCTCCTAGATGTGTGGAGCAATGAATTAGGGTTTGTTCATTGATAATATGATCTTGAAAACCTAAATGGTTAATAATGGAAAACCCTAACCCTAATGAAGGGTGATGATATGTAAGAGAAACCCTAATCAATAAGAAAGGGAAACCCTATCCCTAATTATGGGAAGGTTGTAATTCTTTTATTCCATAAGCCTTGTAAGGCATGTTAAATACTTGTATAAAAGTATAATGAGTAATGGCCTTGTGAACCATGTGAATAGTTGTTGCCTAGTGAGAGGTGACAAGATGTGTAATGGCCTTGAGAGCCATGTGAATAAGTTGTTACCTAGTGAGGGCTAACAAGATGTTTTTAATGGGCTTTGTGAGCCATGAGATTAGTTGTTACCTAGTGAGAGGTAACAAGTTATTTTAATGGGCCTTGTGAGCCACGTGAGATGCTTGTATAATAAGTATCATGTATACCTTGGTCTGAGGACCTAGAGGTAATAGTTACCTGATAAGTGGTAACAGTGTTCAGTGATGATCTAAGGGTTTGAATACCCAAATCCAGTAATCATGATAATGATGATGTGAAGGGATGAGAAATTCCCAGTAATGTGATAAGGGACTGAGATCCCAAGTATCATGTGTTTTAAAGTTTTAAAAAGTACTTGATGGAAGTATTACATGTTTCTTTGTAGAATTTGTCATAATAATTATTGTTTTGAAAACTTGACTGATGCTAAAAGAATATGGTAATGGATTTAATTAATCAAGTGAAATCCTATCATGTAGAGCCCTAACCATAGATCCATCATCGTCAATAATTTGGTGATGGTGAAATGGGTGCTCCGCGGCAAAACTCGGAATGCATATTTTTGAATATGTGGGGGTAATTGGGTAAATATATCCTTATGCCCCATAGGAATGGCTACGGGCTATGTCCTATGTACAGGATTGGTTTCGGACCATACCCCGATAAGAGTATGGCTACAGGCCATGACTCCTCAATATAATACCAGACATTGGCTACGGGCCATATCCCTGAAGAGAGTATATGCTATGGGCTATAACTCTATAGCGAAGTTGCCAGTATAGCTTGGAAAGCTATTTTGAGAAGTTGACATAGTCCTACTTATGGTCCCGCACTGACTGGGATGTGGGAGGTCGTGGGAATCCGGCTCTTCCATTGACCTATGCATGGTACCGATTTCGACTTTGCAGTGGTCGGTTGGAGTATGAGTGGTATACCTCATCCCCTCAGGGCATAAGTGTGATTGTAAAATATGCTCATCCGTGTAGTATATCTACTTAAGGATCAAATACGAGAAACATTGCTTGATGCGCAATACAGTTATACATTCTAGTTGATTGATGTTATTTATCTTTCTTTACATTCCTTGCAAAGCAAATAGATGAATTATAATCTACCATGGGTAGATGCAATGTTCTCCTTATGAAAGGAGATTACTTCATTTTGTTCATATAGTGAATTATCCTTCTTGTTAATATAAAAATAGCCTTTGCTAAATTTATAAATGCTTAATCTGTGATAATAATATGGTCGGAGGAGAGTTATATCTCTCGCTGGGACAATTACAATTGTCTCACCCCCGTGAGACCCAAATTTTTAGGTGGATGTGCACGAGGAGGTGAAGACCTTTCTATAGAGGAAGAACAACAGTTGAGGCAGCAGTGACAGCTCAGGTTGAGTGCACTGTCTGTCATGTCTTATAGATATGAGTCCTATGTGTCATCTCTGTACTCTCAGGTCCTTGGAGTTGGTTCATACTGGTTTTATGAATCAATAAGAGATTTTGGCTTACGTGCCTTGAGGTTTTATGTTGCTCATGAATAGTTTGGTAAAGCAATTTTTATATGTTATTCTCGAGATGAGATGTACCGGATATGTACAATGTGAATAATGATGTATATAAGGTTACCTTTCAGTAAGAATTTTCTTTGGAATGGATCTCTTTTAAAAATGGTTTTAATTTTTAGTGATTTTCGTTAATCTTCTATTTATGTTTAATTCCGCTTAATTAATGACGATTTGTTTGTCGGTTTGGCGACTGTCGTCAAAAAGTTTGGTATCAGAGCTTTAGGTTCGCTGAGTCTACAGAGACATAGGACTAAGGTGTTGAGTCTGTGTTAGTGTCTTCCAGTATACCCTATAGTGACTTCTGCTTGTGCAGAGGAAAGGGTGAAGTTTATAAATGACTGGGGAACACGAGGAATACATTGTTGAGGGCAATGTTGTTGCACCAGGAAGGGGTGCAAGGGATCAGGCTAGAGAAGAATGAATGCCTGAGAATTCCCATCATGACCCGATCAGGATAGAGAATCATATGTTAATGTTCTTGTTGGGCAGGTTAGGACAACAGTGATGCATATAGTAGACTGGATACTAGCATTACAACCTAGGTTACCGTTCCTCAATGTAGAAACTTTGGGCTTTGAAAAGGTTCATGAATGACATAGTCATGTTGGAACAGTGGAAAATGTGGAAAGGATTAGCATATGGAAAGAAAATAGACTCTTCCATAAGTATAGATAGATACTATATCTGTGATGGTAATGCCCAAGATGGGGCAATAAGTTGAGAAATAAGGAAAGGTCTCTACAATTCTAGAGACATGTGCCTAGTTGTTCTAAAAAGACAAAGTTTTTGGTGCCACCAGTGCAATAAATGCCTAGTGTACCGGGGCAGTAGCCACTAAGTTAAGGCAAGGGTCCTAACATTCCACCTATAAGAACCCATGGTTTACTCTCTGCATTGGTAATAAGACTGATAAGACCATGGTCCGAGGACAAGATATGCTATAGTTATGGACATGTTGAGCATACTAAACTCTTTTCTTTGAAAATAAGGGAGGAAATGACTCAACAGCCGAGGAAGGCTCGGTAGGGCATACAAAAGTTACAGCCCAATAGTGTAAAAAGGCAAGAGTAACAACATGAAACGGCTAGACTCTATGTGTTGAGTCAACCTGGAGCGGTAGATGACCGCGAGGGGTAACAGTTAGATAGAGCTTTTTCATTTCAATATTCCTTATCTTGATGCTATCTGATAATCCTAAAATAGATTGTTGTTATGGATTATCCTATTGATTGTCCTATGGGGACATAGGGAAGATATGATGAGAACTAGAATTTATATTCTGTTCAGTATTCTTTTAAATGCTTTATAATTGCTCTTATATGGGTGAAAGAGGACGAGGTATATATGTGGTGCCTGGATAAAATCTAGGAATGTTTTATCATGTGTTTATAAAGACATGAAAAATAAGGAACATGATAGTAAACAAAGTGCATACTACCCAATCTCAGTACTTGTATACCCTGGCCAGGTATATAATTATTGGAGAAAGGGCAATTATGGAACTCTTAGATTGTTATCTTTCTGATTACTCTGATCAAGTAGTCATTCTGAGACAATCTAGTGAGTATAACTAAACTGGAAATATGGTATGGAGATTTGCATCACATACAAAGTGCAATAAAGTAGAATCTGAGATGATCTTAGATCAATTTGTGAGTATGAGGAAGTAAAAAGTATAATCCTCATGATAAGAGAATGAGAACAAGGGAGATGATCCCTGTCAGATAAAGCTTGTGTGAATAGTAAATATCTTTTCCCATAATGTGGAAATGGGAAATGTGATAAAATCACAAAATGTTCATAAACATGTTAGACAATAATAGAGAAAGGAATGATGATATGTAATAACCCTTATAATTCCTATGCTAATGGAAAGGAATCTAAGATGAAATGAGTGTAAATGACTCATGAACAGTGAAAGTTCATATAATAAATCTTACGAGATAATGATGTCTCCTCTTTGATAAACCACCATGGGTAATGATGGGGTGATGAAAGGAATATGTTCCTTTGTGTTCTTTCTTTTCAGGGACATGGCAATCAAGTGAGTCTTATGACACTTGATGGGCATGAGATAAAAGTGTTCAGTTGATGGATACTTAGAAAAGTATCAGTTCATCTTGGACTTTGGTTCCAAGATAAAGATACGTGTAAGAAGTAATGTCCCAAGATGAAAAAAAGATCCTTGTATATGTGTGCCTTTGGTAATAACAATAGAAAGATGGAAATTATGAGGATGTGATGTGTTTTTGACACATGTGACAGATACTAAGGTAAGAATTATGGTATCTAAGAAGCATCAGGTGATATGGCAAAGTAAAAACATAACTCCTAATTAGATGATTTATGTTGGTTACCTGGAATGGACAACTCTGAAATCAGTCTAGTTATATAAAATAGCATAGACATCATATGTTAGGGGTTTATGCTTTGCATAAACATAACATAAATAGGGATGTATTATTAAAGGAACAATTGTAAAATCATTGTGGGAAATGCTTATCAATCTAAAAAATAATTCCATAGAATACCCCTATCTAGATCTGTGAAGTCAACTTATACATAACATATAAAGATACCACTAAGATAAGTCCTTAATTGATAAGTAACCTCCCTTTATTATAAGAGAATGTACAACTAATGAGATAGTTGGTACAAGTAGTAAGAAAGTTTAATGTTATGTCAGTAGATTAGATGACACAACAGATATATGATAAGACTTGTAGTCACAAGTGGATGACAAAACATAACTCTGGTCTTTCCTTTAAAAGTAAAAATGCTAAATGAGGAGTATGGGAGACTCCCCAGAATATTGTCACATAAAGTTGTAAGTTGAGAAAGGTGACAAATCAGTAAGGTATGACACCTGAGTTAAATAAGGTATGAATGATGTTTCCCTGACTAAGAAAAGTATTACCTGACATAGAGTTGACGATACAGTCAATAATGAAAAAGACAGTGGAATATGTGCCATGTGTGACAGATTCAATGATAACCCTGTGTGGAAAAACATTGTGTTGATCAAAGTTCTATGTCATCTCCATGCCATTAAGATATTATGTGGAGACTTGATGGTATGATGAATGAATAATATCTGTCTTCCTTTACCTGGGATTTCGGGGACAAAATCCTTGTTAGGGGTTTATAACTTGTAACGACCCTGACTTGGGTTATGAGGTAACCCTATTTGTTTTGGCTAATTAATTTGATTAGAACTTTACTAGAATCCTCTAAGGTTCTTTGTTATCATGTGACACACTCATTTTTTAAGTTTGGTCTCGATTGAATGTTGTTTGAGCAATTTTCCTTTGTTTTGGACCAAAGTGCAATTTACCCAAATTAAGGGGCTATAATGCAAAATGTCACATGTTTAACATTCCACATGTGTTGTAGCATCATTATTGAGAGAATGATGCAAGGAGGTGGCTTTTGGAAAGCCTAAATTCCAAGTTTGAACTTGTTTGAACAATGTTGGTACCTTGTGCACCAATTTTGGTACAAATTGTAATTTACACAAAATTTGGGGTTGATATGCAAAATACCACCTCTAGAGTGTTTCTATTTCCTCTATGTATCATTTATAGGAGATAGAATGAATTAAATACCATGTTTGATTCCATTATGAATGGTGGTAATCTTGGTGATGAAATGACCAAGAAAAAGGGTTGAATTTGGAAGCTTAACTTGAATTGTATCAAGTTGAAAAGCTTATATATGAGTGCCTATCGGCCATGGAGCCCAAGGAGGTGTCTCATATCGTTTTAATATCTCTTGGAAAAGGTCATATCGTGCAAAGAACCTCAAGGAGGTGAGGTGTGACGGCCAACAAGTTTCCTTAGAAAACGTGTATCGCCTTGACATAAAATAGTGATTAAACCTAGATGACTTATCCAAATGGAAAAGCAATGGACGAATTTGCATCTCTAGATGATCCTCAACCTTTTTGCATGTCAATATAAATGTTGATGCATGCATGTACACGTGTCACCCATGCATGACACGTGGCACCTACTAGCTCAAAATGTTGACACCTCATTTTTTGCCTTTCTTCATGAACAACAAGTATATATACCCCTAGTTTCACCCCTTGGTGCAATTTTGCGACCCTTACCACCCTCCTATCCTAAGGTATCGTGCATAGATCTCCCATATCGTGAAGGGATGCTGTGTTATCGTGCATGGGCCTTGGGATATCGTCCATGGCAAGAGCATATCGCCCAAGTAGGTGATATCAGCCATATAGGGTGATATCGGCCATAGAGTGAAGTCTTTTGACTCCAAGTGAGTATCATATCATGCAAGAGGGGTGAAAAGTCATGAAAGAGCACAAGGGTATCGTGCATAGGCCTTGGGTATCGGTCATAGCAAGTATATCGGCCATACTATGTTGATATTGCCCATAGCAAGTTGATATCGGCCAATTGAAGTGATTTTGACCACAAGTGAGGGGGTATCGGCCACAAGCAAAGTTTTGTCGGCCAAGAGGAAGTTCATATCGCCCAAGAGTGGTAGGGTGTCGGCCAAGGAGCTAAGGAACTCAAAACATAACACTAAGGTAAGATATAGTTGTCTTCAAGCTTGAATTGAAGCATAGAATTAGGGTTATGATCTACCTTTCTTTTCTTCTTCACCAATTGCTTATCCATGGTGATTCCTTGTATATGAAGGAGTTGTGAACGAGCCTTGGACCTTTGATAAAGTCATCTTCAACCTTAGGAACATGGATCTTTGAACCTTGAAGCTTTTAAGTGGTTCTTAAGGTGGGTTATATAGCTTGAACTCAACCATGTTATTATTCTTCACCTAAATTGCTATAATTAGTGAAATACTTTTAATTCTGAAATTTCCTGAAATAGTAGATGAGATCTTGAGTTCTATTAGTTTCTTAGACTGGTTTACATGAACTATAAAAGTTATAACTAAGGTCTAGATCTTGAAGATGGTGGTATCACTTTATAAAAGTGATATCGGGTGCAAGCACACAAGAAAGTACATTTAACCTGATATGATGATGCACCTACTTCACTTACACGATATGGTAGCCCGATACACAACCCTAGTTGATGCCTAATACCTCATGCACGACATGGGTAACACATATAACATCTCTAGCCCGATATGAATGGTGTGTATATACTTCTAGCCCGATATGGTGAGTGCTCATATACTTACAACCCGATATGGTGAACATATGCACACTTCTATCCCGAGATACCTTGTAAAGGTGAGGGCAAGACACTCTTAGGAGTAATGAGTGTAACACCAAGTAATGGTGTGGATAATACCTTGATAGGTGAAACACCTAGAGTGGTTGATAATGGTTAATCCTATATCAATAATGTCTCAACCTGAGATGAGTCCATATCAATTTATGATGGTTGGACAATTCAAATGTATGACTTATGATCAATACATTACATAATAAATGTGATGGGTTAGTGCATAAAGTATTAGGATGGGACATACCCTAATACAAGATAAGTTTATGAACCTAATTAAGTTAAAGGTGATGAGGGAAGTGATACATCAATACATGATAGATATCACATCCAGTACCGCAAAGTTGATACACCTTGATGCACCTCAAATCCAATATACTTGGATGAGTAACAAATGAAGTGTGTTATGTTAATTGTTACATTGAGTTGTAATAAGTTTAATGCACTTTGATAAGTGTGGGCTAACATACTTTGAGAAAGGGTTAAGCCAAGTTAATAAAGTTTGATGTAATCATACCCTGGTAAGGATGAGAGAGGAACTCATACCTTGTGTTGATGATTCATTTAATGATAAATGATGAGAATGAATAAGTATGATTGAATACTTACGATATCAATGTTTGCTCCTAGATGTGTGGAGCAATGAATTAGGGTTTGGTCACTGATAATATGATCTTGAAAACCTAAATGGTTAATAATGGAAAACCCTAACCCTAATGAAGGGTGATGATATGTAAGAGAAACCCTAATCAATAAGAAAGGGAAACCCTATCCCTAATGGTGGGAAGGTTGTAATTCTTTTATTGCATAAGCCTGGTAAGGCATGTTAAATACGTGTATAAAAGTATAATGAGTAATGGCCTTGTGAACCATGTGAATAGTTGTTGCCTAGTGAGAGGTGACAAGATGTGTAATGGCCTTGAGAACCATGTGAATAAGTTGTTACCTAGTGAGAGGTAACAAGATGTTTTTAATGGGCTTTGTGAGCCATGAGATTAGTTGTTACCTAGTGAGAGGTAACAAGCTATTTTAATGGGCCTTGTGAGCCATGTGAGATGCTTGTATAACAAGTATCATGTATACCTTGGTCTGAGGACCTAGAGGTAATAGTTACCTGATAAGTGGTAACAGTGTTCAGTGATGATCTAAGGGTTTGAATACCCAAATCCAGTAATCATGATAATGATGATGTGAAAGGATGAGAAATTCCCTGTAATGTGATAAGGGACTGAGATCCCAAGTATAATGTGTTTTAAAGTTTTGAAAAGTACTTGATGGAAGTATTACATGTTTCTTTGTAGCATTCGTCATAATAATTCTTTTTTTGAAAACTTGACTGATGCTAAAAGAATATGGTAATGGGATTAATTAATCAAGTGAAATCTTATCATGTAGAGCACTGACCATAGATCCATCATCGTCAGTAATTTGGTGATGGTGAAATGGGTGCTCCGCGGCAAAACCCGGAATGCATATTTTTTAATATGTGGAGTAATTGGGAAAATATATCCTTATGCCCCATAGGAATGGCTACGGGCTATGTCCTATGTACGGGATTGGTTTCGGACCATACCCCGATAAGAGTATGGTTACAGGCCATGACTCCTCAATATAATACCAGACATTGGCTACGGACCATATCCCTGAAGAGAGTATATGCTACGGGCTATAACTCTATAGCGAAGTTGCTAGACCTTGGAAAGATATTTTGAGCAGTTGGCATAGTCCTACTTGTGGTCTCGCACTGACTGGGATGTGGGAGGTCATGGGAATCTGGCTCTTCCATTTGACCTATGTATGGTACCAATTTCGACTTCGCAGTGGTCGATTGGAGTATGAGCGGTTTACCTCATCTTCTCAGGGCATAAGTGTGATTGTAAAATATGTTCAGTCGTGTAGTATATCTGCTTAAGGATCGAATACGAGAAACATTGCTTGATGCGCAATACATTTATACATTCTAGTTGATAGATCTTATTTATGTTTCTTTACATTCCTTGCAAAGCAGATAGATGAATTATAATCTACCATGGGTAGATGCAATGTTCTCCTTATGAAAGGAGATTACTTCATTCTGTTCATATAGTTAATTATCCTGCTTGTTAATATAAAAAGAACCTATGCTCAGTTTTTAAATGCTTAATCTATGATAATAATATGGTTGGAGGAGAGTTATATCTCTCACTGGGACAATTACAATTGTCTCACCCCCGTGGGTCCCAAATTTTTAGGTAAACGTGTACGAGGAG
>OY856414.1:651145803-651185803 GCA_963693085.1 Alisma plantago-aquatica | reverse complement strand
TCATTCGATGAGGAGAGCTCACCCAATTTCCCTTCTATTCCTACTGTTGGTACCGTCCATTTCCCTATCACCATCAATTTAGATTTGTCTAACAAAGACCAGCTCTGCGAGACAGCAACATCAACAAAGTAGGTCAAACTAGCAAAAATTTTACTTTTCCATATATGCACATTTTTAGGGGTACAAAAAGCCCCCCTTGTTTCATTAGCTATTGTGTCATGTTGTTTTCTAAACTTTGTTGTCATAATTAGTATTTCAATAACATGTTCAACTTTGAGAGACGATGTCTGAATGCATTTTTTTGAATTGTCTTATCTATATACATGTGTTTGTGAAGATGGAATGAATGAATGTTTCTGTGTGAGTGAATGTCAAAACAAAAATGAATGGATCAGACTGCATATGGTTGCTAAATGTGTATGAATATGAAATGGAGGAATGAAATATGGAACTACAGGTTTCTACATGCATGTGTGTGATTAATCATTTTTGAAAATTAAATGTGCTTATTATACATATATGTGTGAATAACATGATCCATATAAAATATATAATTTATATCTTGTCAAATTTGTAGGTTTGTGGCCTATTGTTGGCTAAAATCAAAGGGATGTTGTAAACCTATAGTTTAGAACTGAACTATAGGTTCTGTATCTTGTTGACCTGTTGGACAGTAGGCCTAGAACTATTAAGAAAAAAACAAAACATCGACAGCGGTTAAATATCAAAAACCGACAACGAATGATTAATTGTGTCGGTTGTTTGCTATTAACCGACGCCTATGGTCTGACTGCTGGTGCTTATGGGTTAAATTGTAATCAGGAACGGCTTTCTGTCATCGGTTGTGTAACTAATGCTGAAGGAGTATACTTTTAGTGTCACCCACTTGGGTATTACTTCAAAACTGATGACAAATGTCTTATCTAACCGACACTAAATGTGTTATCTGTACTAGTAGAAAACACAAGGATGTAGAGTGGTCCCTACCTTTGAAATCAAAGGTAGTCAATCCACAACGTGATTGTTTCCAACTGGGATTTTGAAAGTGATTAAGTCTATTACCTGACAAGGATGTTACATAAAATACAATCACCTTCCATCTACACACTTGAAGTAGCATTCACTTGAAGTAGCCTCAGCCTCCTTGAAGCAGCCTTCTTGAAGTAACTCCCAAGTCCTCAGAGCAGCCTTCACCTCCTTGAAGTAGCTCCACCACCTTGAGATAGCCATCCTTTAGAAGCAGCTCCAACCTCCCTTAAAGTAGCTTTCCTTGAAGTAATCTCAAGCACACCTCCTTTCAACAGCCTCCAACCTAGGAGTAGTCAAGGAGAAAAATATACAATATAAAAGAATAAGATTGGAAGAAAGAAAGTATTTCACCAATTTAGTATAGCACTTTGATCCTATATCAATAATATAGGTCTCCTATCCACTGAATATGGACGTGGTTATATGTGTTGGCTAGGAGATTGTAGCTATAGGACACTAAATTTAAGCTTCTAAACAAGATGGCAAGTATAGCTTTGGCTTTGTTGCTCACTAAAATGTATTCTCAAGTGTAATTGTGTGTATTCAGTGTCCTAAGGCCTCTCCTATTTATAGGTATGAGTTGCAAAGGCTTAGGGATGATCTATAGGGTTTCTAGAGTGTTCTTAGTGCTCAACTAGCCATTAGATGTCCATTAATTGCATTGCAATGGCTTATTGTTTCATGCTAAAAATTGCAATCTAGAAACTGTCTCGGTCAAGAAGTTTGTAGACCAAGGTGTGTCTCAGTTGAACATTTCTTCGACTGATGGGGATTTGGAGTGAATGTGTTGCAACGTTCATTTCCAACTTCCAACTACCACCTACTCTCAGTCTACCGGATATGGAACTTGCTCGAAGGTCTATTTCGATCGAGAATGTTGTCGACTGGGGGTTGTTATAGAGTTACACATGCATGTCAATAATCAGTGCTTGTGACTTAGACTGAGGTGGTTCTCAATCGAGAATGTTGTCAACCGAGGGTGAATTTTTTCTATTGAGAATGTCCCTATTTCAATATGTTGAATCATCTACTAAGTGTGTATATCAATGTGTAATTGTGATTCTATCTTACGGGGGGATCTATATAAGTGTTGTGAGTGGATAGGGAAGATCTAACACTTGATTTACATGATATCTATGTACTTGTACATTATATACTTGTACAAGTTTTTACATTGAGTACAATCATGAAGATAAAAGCAATTTAAGCATATTGATCTTCCAATTTGTATTGATCTTCAGTTATCCACTGCCTGATTTGTTATCCCTAAAATACTCAAATAGCACGTTAGATCCACAAGAATGAAATGTTTGTCATCATCAAAACAAAGGGTATATTAATGTCCAATTTTGCCAACAATCTCCCCCTTTTTGAAGATGACAAACATTTCTAAAATATAATCAAAATGATTTAAATGAGATGAGTTTCATACCTGAGATTTTCCTTAGATGAAGAACATATTCTTGTTTGTAGAAAATGTGAGCTAATTATTCCAAAAGATATATGCAACAAGGTATCCATCTCTTAAGGAATATATAATCAATCAATGTTGAGCCAAGAGAGCATGAAACTCATTACATAGACCAAGAGAGCATGAAATTGATATAATTTGATTTATATTATTTCTCCCCCTTTGTCATTTCAAAAATATAGCCATATAATCAATTTTCTCCCCCTGAATGAGATACTCCCCCTTAATTGTTTACTTTAACAAGAATGTCAAATTTAGCCACACTTAAAAAACCATGATTTATTTCTCAACCATTCGCAAGGGATGTTAAGCCCTGAAATGATATGAGATTCCTTTAGGCTCATAATGAAATATTAGTTTTGCATCCATTTACAAGGGATGTTAAGCCCTGAAATGATATGAGATTCCTTTAGACTCATAATACAATCAATAAATATTAGTTTCTCAACCATTTACAAGGGGTGTTAAGCCCTAAAATGAGACTCTTTTAACTCATATTAAAATTAATAAATGTATCTCTAACCAAATACAAGGGATGGTAAGCACTAATTGGTGTAGAGAATTCAATTAAGATCAAGATATGCATCATATTCAAGAATTTTGCAAGCTCCCCCTTAATTTCATAACTTAAATATACTAAATTATATCCTTCTTAAAATTTGAGTAAGATTGTAAGTCAAATTTGTTTCTTGCACTATCCCTTTTAAAAAAAATCTCTTATTATAAGTATTTAACATAAGGAGCAACTTACATATTTAATATACTAATGTTGGGAGCAAGTGATTGATTTGATTTACCAAGAAGCATTTTGTTAGGCTTATTTTCGATCGACCATGACTTCGATCAGGGTGCCCCTAGGTTGAACTCTTTTTTGGCCAAGAGGCAATTCTGTAGATTTCCAATTAATGCAGCTTGTACTCTTAGAATGAACCAATATTACCATGAATGACCAATCAGCTTTATGCATCCATTTTCATGTGTGTCGACACTTCTTTTTAATCCCAGACCAATTTATTTTTCAATTAATGTTCATAGTGATATAAAATTTACAATTTCCTTCATCAATAACTTTGATGTTTTTCTATGAGACATAACAATTGTTATAGCACTTATGATGTAGTTCATTAACAGATAGCACATTAAAATGTACCAATATCACTTATGCCAATAGTTTTACCTTCAAATTTTTCTTCAATAATTTTACCTCTTCTCCAAATGTGTGAAAGTCTACTTTTTGGTGTGCCTTTTAGAGTAGCTTTAATGGACCATCCCAACCTGCAAAGTATGAAAATTTTGGTCCCATATAGTGGTCCATAGGAACATTACTATAAGTTTTTTATCATTTGAACTTATTTGGAACAATTTAGTATGAAGAGTTCAGTGCAGATTTGGGGAACCAAATTTAACTACAATTGAATAATTTTGTTTTCAATAAGTAGTTATGATAGAATTATCTTTGGTCGAACATTTATTCGACCAGAAGACTTTTTGGTCAAGCTATTTGTCAATCAAAAAGATTTGATGGTAAAAACAATGTTAATAGACATACTATCTGTCGATCTTGTCTTTGATCGGAAGAGGTATCAGTTGAGAGTTTTGTCGACTGAGATAAGTTTTTTACATTTTTAGTAATTTCAGCATTTCAAAGCCATGCGGTCCCAAGACCATTTGAACAAGACGAAACCGGTTGCCAAAGACCGTTTGAACAAGACGAAACCGGTTGCCAAAGACCGTTTGAACATTGTCTTTGATCGGAAGAGGTATCAAGACCGTTTGGGTCCATGCGGTCCCAAGACCGTTTGAACAAGACGAAACCGGTTGTCAAAGAAAGCCATGCGGTCTCAAGACCGTTTGGTCCCATACGGTCCCAAGACCGTTTGGTCCCATGCGGTCTCAAGACCGTTTGGTCCCATGCGGTCCCAAGACCGTTTGGTCCCATGCGGTCTCGAGACCGTTTGGTCCCATGCGGTCCCAAGACCGTTTGGTCCCATGCAGTCCCAAGACTGTTTGGTCCCATGCGGTCCCAAGACCGTTTGGTCCCATGCGGTCCCAAGACCGTTCGACACAAGTGCAAGGATCGATTGAAGAACTGAAGCTGAGCGTCCACATCAAGGCCAAGACCGGTCGAAGCAAACCGAACTGATACCCAAACGATCTCCAAACCGTTTGGTGCCCAAACGGTCTCCAAACCGTTTGGTTCCCAAACGGTCTCAAGACCGCTTGGCTCCCCAAACGGTCTCCAAATCGTTTGGTGCCCAAATGTTCTCCAAACCGTTTGGAGAAGATATTTCCAACAACTTACCGAAACCGTTTGGGATCAGATCTGAACCTATAAATAGACCCCCAGTGTCCCCATTTGGAGGCATCGGATCCGGACGCCGATAGGCTGCCAGAGCACCACCCCGATCAAGTTCCACTCCACCTACTGCTGGTGTTGCGTCCAAGGAGGCCAAGAAGAGAAAGAAGACGGAGCAAGGAGCGCATCTTCTTCACCGGGCTGCATCCATCCTCTGCACCGAGCTCATGGCAGATCTATCTTTCTCTCCTATCCTTCTTGTATCTTGCATCATGAGCGAGTAGTCCTCTTTCGCTGGGGTGCGGGGACTAGCCCCGCTGCCCAAACCATGTTCTTTTGTTAAACTTTCCATGGCAATGTATATAACTCTTGATTTTGTCATTTATCGTTAAGCTTGTAGGTTGGTTATGTGCGTGTTTCCATCTTTGTACTCCCTATGTTGCGAGAACTTCAATACATGGGTATGAATGTCGTTTAGCATGTTAGACTCCTTGACGACAACTTCTGATGGGATTCCTTGAGGTCATAGGTGTATGATCCGCGAGGGGACGAGCCATCTAGCCTTCAGTGACGCTTCTGTGCGCCTGACGCCCGTATGGGGGGTTCACAGCCTTAGTTGGATTTTGTATCTTCATGCTTTTTGTCGATGTTTACACGTTCTATAATCGCTTATTTGCTTAACAGTTTACGCGGTTGACTCCTTGACGATAACTTTCGATGGGATTCCTTGAGGTCGTAAGTGTATGATCCACAAGGGGACGAGCCATCTAGCCTTCGGTGACGCTTCTGTGCGCCTGACGCCCGTATGGGGGGTTCACAGCCTTAGTTGGATGTTGTATCTTCAGAGCCATAAGACATGTGATCTGGATGGTGACGAGACATCTGATGCCTATGGTGATGCTTACGCGGACCTGACGCCCGTATGGGGGGTTCTGAAGCATCTCTACTTGAAGTGTTGTATCTTGCCTGGAATGTTTGTAGAGGAGTGTGTTTGTGTGTGTAGCGGTGGTCAAACCCGGTCCCATCCCAGCGATTCCATATCATTGACCCAAACCCATCTTTTAATTCAGCTTTTACTTTCCTGCAATTAGTTTAAACAACCCAAATCAAACTATTGTTCTAAATATTAGTTTTACTTGAGCTAGATTCAACTGAAAAGAATTCTTAAAAACGTTGTCCTTTGGGTTCGATCCTCAACTATACTGCGATAAGACCCATCCGCTTGTGGGTGGTATTGTTGCACTTGGTTTTGGTAAAAGCTCGGGGATATAAACTCCGAGTGAATTTGTTAGTGCATTCAAAAGCCACGTCAGTAACTTCATATTGCAATCATTAAGAGATGATTTTAGGTGGCCTTTTCATACATAACACTTTCTTTTTCAGCACCAAGGTCATTTAATTTAGCATATAGATCTTCATTAGTTTTTGTAACTCTTTTTAATTTCTTCTTACAATCAACATATTTGTCATACAATTCTTCATTACTAGCAAGTAATTCTTCTTTAGATAAATCAAGTAGACCTACCCCATTCTCTTCTTCATTGGTTGTAGCAATGAGACATTGTACCTTGTCTTCTTTAGTCATGAGGCATTCTACTTCTTCTTCTCCACTCTCACTATCATCGCTTGAGTCATCCCATGCTGCTTTGTAGGATTTTTCCTTCTTCTTGATAGAGGATTTCCTTCCCTTCTTGACTTTAGAACATTCATTCTTTAAATGTCCCTTTTTGACACATTTAAAGCACCTAGGGGAAGAGGAAGAATAAACACTAGAAATTTTGTTAGATTTATATCTTCTATATTGCTTACCATTTGCAATGAGAGCCTCTTCTTCACTATCAACTTCACTTGTATCATGGCTAGCTTTAGTTGTTGCTTTGAATGCAATGTCCTTATTTTTCTCCTTTTTGTGTTCGGCATCCAATCTTTCTTATTCTTCAAGGATGACATCATGAGTCTCTAGGTTGCCAATGAGCTACTCCATCCTCAATCTGGTGAGATCATTGGCTTCTTCATTGGTCATCACCTTTGTCTTGTACTTTGGAAGCAAAGACCTAAGAATTTTGGAGAGTTGATCTCATTCACTTATAAATTTTCCTAATGCACTTAAACTGTTAATTATAGTAGAAAATCTTGCATACATATCACTAATAGCTTCATTTGGATGCATACGAAATTGTTCAACTTTTTGTTTAACCATACCAATTTTAGAATTTTAAACGGGAATGGTTGCTTCATGTGTAATGGAGAGTTTATGCCATATGTCATAAGCAGTTTCGCATGAAGAGATTCTATTGAATTCACTTATAGAAATAGAACAATATAATATGCTTACTTCCTTAGCATTTAGTTGAGCTTGTTTTATCGTATTTGCATCCCATGTGGCATATTTGGTTTTGGGAAACACATATGTTGTACATATCATCCTCCAAAGCTCCCAACTGAGGCCTTGGAAGAAGAACTTCATCCTTCTCTTCCAATAGTAGTAGTTTCTTCCATAAAATGGTGGTGAACGAGATACATATGTTCCCTTCAAGTTTAGGTTGTTAATCAAACCATCCCCCATCCTTCAAGACCTGTTAAGGCTGCTTGAAGACCTGCTCTGCTACCAATTTAAAAGATCTAGAGGGGGGTGAATAGAGATTTTTGGAACTTTTAAAGTTAATTAAACAATTAAAACACTCAACCAAAGAAGGAGGGGGAAACAAGAAAGACACAAGGATGTAGAGTGGTTCCTATCTTTGAAATCAAAGGTAGTCACTCCACTACCCGATTGTTTCCAATCGGGATTTTGAAGGTGATTAATTTCATTGCCTCACAAGGATGTTACATAAAATTCAATTGCCTTCCTTCTACACCCTTGAAGTAGCCTTCACCTGAAGTAGCCTCAACCTCCTTGAAGAAACCTTCTTGAAATAACTCCAAGTCCTCGGAGCAGCCTTCACCTCCTTGAAGTAACTCCACCGCCTTGAGATAGCCTTCCTTTATAAGTAGTTCCAACCTCCCTTGAAGTAGCATTCTTTGAAGTAATATCAAGCATACCTCCTTTCAATAGCCTCCAACCTAGGAGTAGTCAAGGAGAACAATATACAATATAAAAGAATAAGATTGGAATAAAGAAAGTAATTCACCAATTTACTACAACGCTTTGATCCTATATGAATCATATAGATCTCCTATACACTGAAGATGGACGTGGCCATATGTGGTAGCTATCACATTGTAGCTATAGGAGACGAAATTAAAGCTTCTAAACAAGATGGCAAGTATAGCTTTGGCTTTGTTGCTCAATAGAATGTATTTTCAAGTATAATTGTGTGCATTGGGTGTCCTAAGGCCTCTCCAATTTATAGGGATGAGTTGCAAGGGCTTAGGGGCGTTCTATAGGGTTTCTAAAGTGTTCTTAGTTCTCAACTAGCCGTTAGGGGTCCACTAATTGCATTGCAATGGCTAATTGTTTCGTGCTGAAAAGTGTAATCCATAAACTGTCTCGATCGAGAAGTTTGTCGACCGAGGTGTGTCTCGGTCGAGCATTTTTTCGACCGAGGGAGGGTTTGGAGTGAATGTGTTGCAATGTTCATTGTCTAACAGAAGACACCAAGATGGTTAGACACTCAGTTTGTTAGTGAGAGGTCCTAAGATCAAGCCTAGGCCACGGGATGAATAGAATAGTCAATTTTCTTTTTAAAAAAAAACTTCCAACTACCACCTACTCTCAGTCTCATGGCTGTGGAACCTGCTCAAAGGTCTATTTCGGTGGAGAATATTTTTGTCTGAGGGTTGTTCTAGGGTTACATGTGCAGGTCAATAATCAGTGCTCATGACTTAGACAGAGGTGGTTATCGATTGAGAATTTTGTCGACCGAGGGTGTCTCATTTGAGCAGTTTGTGATCGAGAATGCCCCTGTTTCAATATGTTGAATCATCTACTAAGTGTGTGTATTAATGTGTACTTGTAATTCAATCTTAGGGGAGGAACTATCTAAGTGTTGTGAGTCGATAGGGAAGATCTAACACTTTATCTACATGATATCTTTGTACTTGTACATTACATACTTGTACAAGTTTTTACATTGAGTACAATCATGAAAACAAAAGCAATTTAAGCATATTGATCTTCCAATTTGTATTGATCTTCAACTATCCAATGCCTTATCTGTTATCCATGACATACTCAAATAGCAAGTTAGATCCACAAGAATGAAATGTTTGTCATCATTAAAACAAAGGGTATATTAATGTCCAATTTAGCCAACATTGATATCATGCTTCATGTGAACTATCTTTCTTGTTATGGACTGGATATTCTCTTGATATCTATCTTGTGCTTTGTGGCATGTTGGTCTTATAAAATGATATGTTCCCACTTTGAAGTGGATGTATATATATTTGAGTTCTCCATTGTGTGATACCAAAATTGTATAACTTTACTATTCTTTTTACTTGCCTCTACATTTTACATGCTATGTGATTCAGTAGAACTTGAGTAGTGTAATTACATTGGTCTGGTTTATGGAAGATGTATAATTTCCTGTCGAGTAGATGTCATATTTCCTTCTCTTTTGGGACGGAAAGGAACCTTGTACCCAGGGTTTTCAACTTTATGGGGGTTGTCCCATTTTAGAGATATATTTGGGAGATTGACAGTATTCCTTTCTCTACTAGGTTTTAAGTTTATGGGACTTGCCTGCCATTGTAATTTATATTGTTCTAGGGCTATGCTTATCTCACATTCATGTAGGTTGATGAAGTTTATGATGGGTTATGTGACAAAATTGATGATGGGTTATGTGCCCAAATCTAATCTTTATTGTTTTATTAATAGCAAGTATTCTTTTGTTATCATATGATTGCAACTCCTTTTCTCTTGATACCCATTTGGGTGATTTTTATTTTCTATGGGAAGCCTTTCATTTTGATGTCCCTTATTCTTTATAAATTGCTTAATTTACTTTTTAGTATGCACATACCAGCCTTCCCTGATGTCATCTATTTTTCTCATCATACTGGGGTATACTTCCAACCCTAGGTGGTGGACTTGGATGACAAGGTATGTTGACTTAGACATAGATTGAGAAGTTAAATCTTGGAGACAATCTTGAGGTGGTTTAGATTTCCCTTTACATGGATCCTTATGATGTAAGTTTAAGTTGTTCCCATGTTTAATAAATTGAATATAGTCATGGTTTTACTCCACTGCTACACTTTGGATGTTTTGAATATCATTAAATAAAGATTTGAAAATTTTACACCCATTTTGACATACCTTTTGAGTATGTTGGGAATGGAGATTTGATATTTCAAATTTTTAGTAGAGAGGTGGTTTCACTTCTTTACAACATGGTATCAGAGCCCATGGTAGTCAGAATTTGAGTATTTCAATTTTGTCTCCCTAGTTAGACTCTTGGATTAGATAGTTGCCTCTAGGTGAGGTGTTCACCCTAGATTTGATCAATGATGATCTTCTTATGAAATAAGGTTTGATTTGAGGATGAGATTAGGTTATGAGAAGGTATTTATATGGAAATATTGTGACTTAGTTTTCGTATTGATTTTTATGTCGGCATGTTGGTTTTACACTCATAAAGTATTTCATCAGCAAATATTATTTTCGTGATACTACTATATGTACAAAAAAAATTTCTAGTTATTCAATGTTTTCTTGAACTAAGTCACAATGAAGATAAACCATAGAATTAGTGATTAGAATCTAACGCTAGTTTTTGTGACTAGGATGGGTATAAAGGTGTAGTTGACCTACCCTATGATTTTTTTATTTTCATGTAATGTCGATAGGTTAGAGACACAAGGACCTATAACTCAACCCGAGATGGTATGACTTCTAGTTGGATACATGAGAAACATAAATCTCTAAAACTTTCACAACTAAGTGATATGGGTAGCTCTAAAAAGTTCTTTAGTTTGACTTTTTAGGTTGAACCTTTTTAAGGGGTGGATAGTAATTGGTGGTTGATATTTGAGTCTATAGATTTCAAGGACAAAATCCTTTTAAGGGGTGAAGTGTTGTAACATATCAGATCTTGAACCCTACCCTAGAAGTTTGACCATTTGGATTTAGCCAGACAAGGTTGAGGTTAGGCTTAAGAGATGTTCCCAATAAGCTAATACATTAATGTATCATCTTAATGTAATTTAATATGCCAGATAATTCATATAGAGGTAATATTAACATACATAACTTAATTGGATAAATAATGAACTAATGGGCCACTAATGGGCCATATGACATATCCATTAAAAAGAAATCCCAAAAGTGAAATATAAGTTTAAAATCATGTTCCTTGGGTACCAATTACCTTGGTAATGAAGTTTCACATTATCCACAATAATAATTCATTTAATTCAAATTGAAAAAGAAGATGTGTGTTTTCCCCAAAATATCAAATTAAATAATAAATGACTCCAAAAGAGGAAAATAATCTTAGATTCGTAATCTGCATAATAATTATAGTTTTTGGGTGAATTTTCATCCGATTGGGAGAAGGTTTGCTCAAAAGGTGAAATCAAGAGAGAGAAAGTGTGTAGAACTTTCAAAATATTAAATAAATATGCAAGTAATTCCAACATCCAAAATTGATGGCAAATTCGTCTCCAACACATTAAATATGACTTGTGGGTCAAGTTTCATAAAATTTGGATAATCCTAATGTCCTTAATGTAGGAGGAAAGACAAAATAATATTTGATTTATTTAACACATTAAAAGTTTGAAAAAGGAATATCTAATTTTATATTTAGAATCTACGTACTTTAATTAGCCTCTATGCAAAATGGTGCCTAATTTGGAGTTTGTTTGCACCCTTTTTTAAGGAGAGATAAAATAAGGAATTAATGTCATCACACTTTAGTCAAATATATTTTAATATCATATTTAATTTGTCATGCGGCTTTATCTTTGCGCGTTGATCTGGACCGTTGATTCTCCAATTGGATGGCTCTAAGCCCGTCTTCAAACCCAAGTCAAACTGCTACAGTAACCCACCATTTTTATATATTCAGTCGATGATTTCTCTCTCGTCTATTGCCTATTTTCTGAGATATTTTGTGCGTTGGATTTGTGAGAGGATTCCAAACAAGATGATCCCTTATACAAGCCCTAGCATCCAGTATTTGTGTTTTTCCTATTTTTCCTCTCCAAGCTTCTCGTGGATACCCACCTATATGGCTGGAACCCTGGCTATATATATAGGTGATTACACATGTAGTTTCGCCACCCCTCGTGCAATGATTCCCCACGCCTAAATGTTCCAAAGACCTAGTGTTCTTTCACAAAGAGCTCAGTTTGTTGAGGGTCTGTGCGGAGCTTCGTGGTGCTCTGTTTTGCGGCATCGGCCAAATTTTCTTAGCGGTGAGTTTCCTTGGACCAACGATGATGTATCCGACGTATTGGTTTGGCTGTTGTTTGCACGTTCGAGTTTTCCCCAAAAATCAGTCAGTTGTAGCTTCTTCACCCTGCAGTCATGGCATTTGTGCATGAAGAGGATGATCCCCTTCTATCACTTCTCACTTTTACCAGTCATGTTTCCCTTTTCTTTGTTTCCTCGAGGAATGGTGTTTTGGTCTTTGTGCACCCTTTTTTTCTCTTACGTTGGGCAAGTCACCGAGCGACTAACTTGGCAATACCTGGCTGGGCCAATTCACATGGCCGCCCCTCTCTCTTCCTCTATCACAAGGTGATGGCTTATGTGGATTTTCTTGATTGGTCAAATTTGTAAAATCAATAACTAATTCATCACTGATCAAACAATTACAAATAAATACTCGTTGATTTCAAAAAAATATAAGCTTTACAATGATGCTAGTTTTTTTTCCTAAATACAATGTTAAAAGTATGTGATTTTAATGGATTAACTAAATATATAACAACTTGTAAATTCATAACTAAATATTTATAAGTCAAAAAATATAATAAAATATGTTTTTGACTCCTTATAACATGAACTAAAATGCAGAATAGTTTTCATAACCTAATTCACATAATAATAAAAAGGTATTTTTAGGGTTTGGTTAATGTACATGAAATTGACATGAAATTTACCTATATGCTTAATAGGCTCTTTGGAGACCTTGACTTGAATCTAGAAGTGCCTTAGTCTTTCTCTTGATATCATGGTTCATGTGAACTATCTTGCTTGTTATGAACTGGATATTCTCTTGATATTTATCTTGTGCTTTGTGGCATGTTGGTCTTATAAAATGATATGTGCCCACGTTGAAGTGGATGTTTATATATTTGAGTTGCCCATTGTGTGATGGAAACATTGTATAATCTGACTATTCTTTTTACTTGCTTCTACATTTAACATGTTATGTGATTTAGTAGCACTACAGTAGTGTAATTACATTGGTTTTGTTTATGGCAGATGTGTAATTTCCTGCAGAGTAGATGTGATATTTCCTTTTTTTTTGGTATGTAAAGGAACCTCATACCCACGGCTTTCAGCTTTATGAGGATTGGCCCATTTTATAGATATATTTGGGAGATTGGCAGTATTCCTTTCTCTATCAGGTTTCAAGTTTAAGACTTGGTTGCCATTGTTATTTATATTTTTATAGGGCTATGCTTATCTCACATGCATGCAGGTTGATGATATTTATGATGGGTTATGTGACCAAATTGATGATGGGTTATGTGCCCAAAAATCTTTATGGGCTATGTGCCCAAATCTAGTCTTTATTGTTTTATTAATGGCAAGTATTCCATTATTATCATATGATAGCAACTCCTTTTCTCTTGATACCCATTTGGGTGGTACTTTTCTTTTTTATGGGAAGCCTTTCATTTTGATGTCCCTTATTCTTTATAAAGTTCTCAATTTACTTTTTAGTATGCACATACCAGCCTTCACTGGTATCATCTATTTTTCTCTTCTTGCTGGGGTATACTTCCAACCCTAGGTGGAGTACTTGGATGACAAGGCATGTTGACTTGGACATAGATTGAGAAGTTAAATCTTGGAGACAATCTTGAGGTGGTTTAGATTTCCCTCTATATGGATCCTCATGATGTAAGTTTAAGTTGTTCCCATGTTTTATAAATTTAATATAGTCATGTTTTTATTCCTCTGCTACTCTTTGGATGTTTTGAATATCATTAAATAAAGATTTGAAAATTTTACATCCATTTCAACATACCTTTTGAGTATGTTGGGAATGGAGGTTTGATATTTCAAATTTTTAGTAGAGAGGTGGTTTCACTTATTTACATGGTGGAAGTGAGATCCTCTCAAGATATACATGTAGGACTATCTCTCTTAAAGATTTCCTACTCACTCTAACAAATGTAGAAAGTGATTAAGCTTAGAGAGAGAGAGAGGAGGAGGAGGTTGTAGGATACACTCAACCATAGAATAGGAACCTGATATAGAGTTTTGCATTGAATTCTCAACCTTGGAATGAAGACCATGGGGTCATATTTATAGTTGGGGATGCCTCTTAGACTTTGGGAACACTTAAGGTCAAAAACTATTGGTTTGGTGGCTTGTAATGGATATATTTTTTTATTGTTGCAACTCCACAATGGCTAGAAACACTTTTCTACACTTTTTTGTACAGTGCAATCAGTTGAATTTCTATAAAGGTAACTCGAAAGATCCCACCAAGAGACAAAACCAAGTTAGGCCATCGGTCGAGTTTGTCCCGGGGTAACTCGACTGATTCACTTAAATTAGTTTTGGTCTAAAGAGGGATCGATCAAGTTTAGTGAAATGAAAACTTGACCGACCAAAGGTCATTTTCATGATCCAATCAGGATCGGTCAGTTTGCAACTCAACTCATGAACAACCTGATATAAATTTTGGAAAATGTCTTTTCAGTGCTTAAATATTTGATCTAAGTGCTCCTAATTTTTTCTAAGATTAATTACAAGTCATATAATCATTACACATGATTACAACATGATTCTAATTAATTTACATCATATTCCAAAAACGTACACTTGTATTGACTTTGACTTGTCTTTTCTACAAGTTGAGATGCATGAGTCAGGGCATATGGAGTGTGTCTATGAATAATTTGAAATCACTCAAGTAGAGATATTAGACACAATTAATTTGAATGGTTTAGTCATCATCCAAACAAGGATTTAGTTAATTTAGAACTTGAGTCAACAGGTTCCACATCTAATTTAAGGTATCCTCATGCATCATCACAAAGAGGTCAAACTCTTGCATATTAGGTCATCAAGAGTACAAGGAAGGCTATAAGGTTGCCCAAGGGTTCCAACAGCATAAATTTACTTATCTCATGATCCGTTAAGCATTTTGAGTCATTAGGAGAAAGGTTAGCATCATAAGAGCAATATACATCATTATAATCCAATACGGTCACATATGTACAAAAAAGAGTCATTTATGAGCAATAGGGAGAATAGGACCTTCATTTAGTTCAAGGATTCATAAAAGGTCCTGATATAGGGATCAGGGGGTAGATTGAGTAACCAAGATCCAAGCTTGATTCATAAACATACGACAACTATACTCCAAATTATTAAAGTAGGCATCTTTGGGGAAAACTGGGAACAAATGATCTAATTAGACCTTGAAACCTAGTCCATTGCGTAGATATTTTTGAGTTGTTTAAATTTGGTATATAATTTCACCCTATTTGCCCTTAGCATGAGTAAGACATGGTTTTTACAAATATTACATTGAAATGATAGGGATTTCACTTTGGGTGTTACCTCGATTATCATCACAACAATAGTGGCCCTCGATTTTCAATCTGACGTCTCACACCAGACACCTCACCTAGCGCTTCCTAGCTGCTCGTGCCCTCGGTTCACTGAAATCCCATGGTCCCTGGTCACCAGCCACCGCCCCGCCACACTGGCCTGTGTGGGCCCACTCCAACGTGGCTTCACACCACTGGCTGCTCCGTCTTAGTTTATCGGTCACTGCATCATTGTGCCTACCTCATGCCCTTTGTCCTCCCTATCCAAAATAGGGGAGGAATAGGGGTGACACTTGAATAAGCCACATCCACCGGTGGAGAGGAGAATTGGAGGCTCAAGGACTTAGGTAGCCACATGGGATGTCGTCAGTGATCGACTAGGTCCTATGGTATCGCTGGTGCCACTGGTCGCCACCAGCTGCTAGAGGGGGGCCTATATGGCGTTGCATTGGTCCAGAAGTGGAGTTGAGGGGGAGGTAGGCTTGGGGGAGAGAGAGATGGTTGGAGGATAACCCAAGCACATGTAAAGAGCAGCAAGGTGTGTGGAGAGACAACTGCGCCCTAGAATCGCAAAGAGAAGGAACTCTTACCTAGACTTTGGCAGAGGCATTAGACTCCATGGGGGAACAGAGGGGGAATTTCTGGGTGTGAGATAACAAGGAGAGATGATAGAATGGAAAGGAGAAAGAAAACAAGAGGATTCGGGTTTGGATTGGGAGGGGTTTATAAAGGACCATGAGTCTAGGTTTTGCTCCATCGCGGGGTGGACTTTGGAGCTCCCCATAGCCCATTCTGTATAGTGGGGAGGAGAAGAGATCTTACCATGCACTCTAAGTTTTCCCCTAAGAGGATAGAACGAAGGATATGGATAGTGGGCTTGGGCCCAATGTCCACCATCGACACAAAAGCAAAATAAAAGAGCAAGAACATGGTGTACACTTTTGTAGCTACCCTAAGCACATGATGCGAACATATGTCTAGGTTGTAATAAGGTCTTCCTTTTCTCACCCTGCTAAACCTACATCCCATACTACAAGACATAAGGAGGAGAAAATAAGGATCTTGGGGTTACACAAGTCTACACCTAGTTCTAGAAGATCTAGATTCTAACCTAGATGCTAATTCAAAATAGTCCACAAAGGACATCTTATTAAGTTTCTAGGGTTGAGATGTAAGGTTATGTTTAGTTTGTGTTTCATGTGAGAAATGTTGGTATAGTTATCATTCATCCTCTGATACCATCCATCACAGAGCAGGAATCCCAGTCCCATGAACCAAATGAATACCAAAGATGACATGTGGAAGCATGAAATTATTGGCATACATGAATCGATAACAAGATAAAAGCACCAATCATAATCTCAACGTTCAACAAATATTATTAAGCAACATTGTTTATTACAAGCTTTCAGTTACATTTTCAAGAATATAGTTTTACTAGTCTACTCATATGCACTATGGATCTACAACAAGTACACCTGACATAGCTCACCAAGCCCATCAGCTGCTAGCCATATCTGAACCTATAAAATACGTGAAACAAGGTGGGTCAATCACACAAGGTGCCGAGTATAGGGCTAAATGATACATATACATAAGTTTTGCATAATTTGAAAAGAATTGTAGAAGTAAACAAGCAAGAAAAAATAACATGTTAAGTTCTTAGCAAAATGAGAGCACATATTTTATATCACTTTACCCCAAGTATACCATCATATCATGTATGCATAAGGCCTTTGACCAACTTCCCATTGGAAGGGTCTGTAAGGGTGCTCAAGATTAGCTAACCCTTTTTTGTGTGAGGGACCTTGAGGACATCGCCAAGAGCTAACCTTGATTCTTCATGAGGGACCTCAATTACTAAATTCATAGAGAAAAACCCTATTTCAACATTGTATAATTGAGTTTCTACATATTATGTTTGCAAGTTACAAAACAATGATACGAGACAAACATCGACTACATACTAGAATACTACACGTAATATGTGATCAAACAAACAAGCATAGATATGTATCTCATTTCAAGCAAGAAATCCATAGTCATATAATTAGTAAAGCTTGTACCTGATTTAGAGATTCCATAAACTATCCTTGACCATCTAGCAACAAGCCACACCTGATTAAGAACAAGATTACGTACATATATTTTAGGGTTATTTTCAAGTTAGATTCAATATTTCTTATTAGTGAATTATATGATCTTATACTTATCTAGGGGGCATTAACAAGGTAGGGTTTGAGTTCCCAGTCATTCTAAAGTTCCATGCATTATATAAGGCCATTTGAAGGTTAAGGTCCCCTAAGTGCATAACAAGAGAAAAAATCATAAAATAGAGCATACTAGGTCATGATCTAAACAAGACAAGGGATCCAAGCATCAAGCATGATTTGTGTCAGCAAGATATAAACAAAGAGAGAATAATCAAATATAGATAGATGTCCCCAAGGGTCAAGGCATATTAGTCAAACATTGGTATCAACATTTTTACTTGCATGGAAACATTAACATGGTTCACATGCCAACAAGGTTTACATGTGACTTAGGTGGAGATCCACAGTAAGGGGAAAGAACCCTAATAGACTCAAAACAGATTAGAGGGAGTGCATTAAAAAACCATATTCACATGAAATTAGGGCACAAGCAAGGCAAGCAAGTCATTGGTGTCTCACTGGGTAAACATTAGTGAACCTAGAGTCACTTGTAACATCATAATAAGACATTATGTGAATCTTGGGAAGAATAGGGCCTCTAATCTTCATGGAGTTACTAAATTCAAGAACATAATGGGGTTTGTGGTATTACAAAACCAAGGTTCCATATCTAAATCAAGGTACCCTCATACATCATCACAAAGAGGTCAAATGCATGCATCTTAGGTCATCAAGACTAGAAGGAAGGCTATAAGGTTTCCCAAGGGTTCCAACAACATAAATTTATTGATATCATGATTATTTAAGAATTTTGAGTCATTAGGAGCAAGGTTAGCATCAAAGGAGTAGTGTATATCATTATAGTCCAATATGGTCACATATGTACAAAAAGGAGTCATTTATGAGCAATCTAAATGATTTACCCTCAATGGTTGGTTGAATATTTTTTGTCTAACAGAGCCTGATGTGCATTACGATTGTGTACTGAATATTTTATATGTTCATAAGCATGGGCATATTTCCCTAGTCCACCTACTTTGTTATATGTTGAATTTAATTTGGCACCTTGTCGACAACCCTTGACTGAGGTCTGACCCCTTGACCTAGGTCTACAATAATGGTCCAAAATTGGAATCCACATATTATGTATTATTTTTATTTTATTTGGAACATATTATTGTGTAGTGTACATTCTCTATGCTCATAAACATAGCCCAGTCATTTGTACTGATTGACCACAATACCTATTATTTTTCAGTTTAATGTGCCATGAGCCCTAGAATGAGGTCTGAATTCGTGCTTGAGCTTCATTCAGTAGCAATCAGTTTAATAGGTCTACTATTTAACCACTAAAACCTACATACCACATAATTCAGAATAATTCTGAATGGTTTACCCTCAATGGTTGGTTGACTATTTTCTGTCCAACAGAACTTGATGTGCATAACTATTGTGTACTGAATATTTTATGTGTTCACAAATAGGGGCATATTTCCCTAGTCCACCTACGTTTTTCATGTTGAATTTAATTTGGCACCTTGTCCACAACCCATGACTGAGGTTTGACCCCTTGACCTAGGTCTGTTATGATGGTCCAAAATTGGGATCCACCTTTTATGTATTATTTTAATTTAATTTGGAACATATTATTGTGTAGTGTACATTCTCTGTGCTCATAAACATAGCCCGATCAACTATACTGATTGACCACAATACCTATTCTTATTCAGTTTAATGTGCTCTGAGCTCTAGAATAAGGTCTGAATTCGTGCTTGAGGTTCATTCAATAGCAATCAGTTCAATAGGTCTACTATTTAACTACTAAAACCCACATACCACATAAATCAGAATAAATGTGAATGATTTACCCTCATCAATGGTTGGTTGACTATTTTCTATCCAACAGAGTCTGATGTGCATTACTATTGTGTACTGAATATTTTATATGTTCATAAATAGGGGCATATTTCCCTAGTCCACCTACTTTGTTTTATGTTGAATTTAATTAGGCACCTTGTCCAAAACCCTTGACTGAGGTTTGACCCCTTGACCTAGGTCTACTGTGATGGTCCAAAATTGGAAACCACCTATTACCTATTATTTTTATTTAATTTGGAGCATATATTCGATCCCCTTAAGTGTGCTCTAAGCCTAACATTGAGGTCTGAATTCGTGCCTGAGCTTCATTCAGTGCCAATCAATTTAATGGGTCATTATTTGTTCAATTTAAAATCTATTATGTATTGCTTTTATTTAAGGTGGAACAACTATCTGATCCCCTTAAGTGTGCTCAAGCCCTACACTGAATTCGTGCTTGAGATTCTTTTAGAACATAAGTAAAAAAAAACTATCTCATTATTGAACCATTATACAATCATACCAAATAAATCAGAATGATTTAATGTCTGTGTACTGAATAATTTCTGTTGCATTTCATGTCCAACAGTTTACTTGGTTGCATTTCAATGCCCTACAATTAGGTATATTATGATGGACCAAAATTTAACATATATTTGATCCCCTTAAGTGTGCTCTGAGCCCTACAATGAGGTTTGAATTCATGCTTTAGCTTGATTTAGTACCAATCAATTTAATAGGTCATCATATGTTCAGTTTAAAATCTATCATGTATTGTTTTTATTTAAGTTCGAACAACTATCTGATCCCCTTAAGTGTTCTCTAAGCCCTACATTGAGGTCTGAATTCGTGCTTGAGCTTTATTTATAACCAAAAAAAATTATCTCATTATTGAACCATTATACAATCATACCAAATAAATCAAAATGATTTTATGATTGTGTACTGAATAATTTCTATTGCATTTCATGTCCAACAGTTTACTTGGTAGCATTTCAATGCCCTACAATTAGGTCTATTATGATGGACCAAACTTTAACATATATTTGATCCCCTTAAGTGTGCTCTGAGCCCTACAATGAGGTCTTAATTCGTGCTTTAGCTTAATTGAGTACCAATAAATTTAATAGGTCATTATATGTTCAGTTTAAAATCTATTATGTATTGTTTTTATTTAAGTTGGAACAACTATCTGGTCCCCTTTAGTGTGCTCTAAGCCCTACATTGAGATCTGAATTTGTGCTTGAGCTTCATTTATAACAAAAAAAATTATCTCATTATTGAACCATTATACAATCATACCAAATAAATCAGAATTATTTTTTGATTGTGTACTGAATAATTTTTGTTGCATTTCATGTCCAATAGTTTACTTGGTTGCATTTTAATGCCCTACAATTAGGTCTATTATGATGGAACAAAATTTAACATATACATGATCCCCTTAAGTGTGCTCTGAGCCCTACAATGAGGTCTGAATTCGTGCTTTAGCTTGATTCAGTACCAATCAATTTAATAGGTCATTATTTATTCAGTTTCAAATCTATTATGTATTGTTTTTATTTAAGTTGGAACATATATCTGATCCCCTTAATGAGGTCTTACCCCTTCAGTTGGTTTATTATGTTAAACAACACCTAAATTTTGCTATTGTTAATCATCTTATAAATATTAATATACCACCTACAACTATAATAGACAAAAATTAAACACCACCTACAGCTGCAATATCAATGCTTGTTATCCCTAAGCTCTCACTGTTCGATCAGAAAACATCAACCTTATGATAGACTGCTTTAATGCAAGTTATCATTGTCAACTACACATACCCAAACTAGGTTCGTATAAAGGTTTCATTTAAACACCCTGACTAAAGTGATCTATTGTAGTGTCATTGCTACTATGTCTGCTCCAGACCCGAAGACCCGTATTGTATGGACGAAAGAGTTGGATGAGGCTCTAGTACCGGCATTGAGGAGACAATATGACCTAGTTAGGTGCGTCGATGAATTTTTAATAGGGACGCATGGGGGGAGATGCTACATGATTGGCATAATAGGATGGGGAGGAATGAGGGTTCAATGGAGCAGTTAAAAACTCAGTCGAAGAACCTCAGGAGAGACTTTGCAAATATAAAACTGGTGACAAAAAAAGTGGTGTTGGATGGGATGAGAGAAAGCACAAGCCAATACTTCCTGACACCCCGGACTGGAGGGAGGCACTTGTGGTATCTCCAATGATATACAGTCCCCTGAGTATTAAATATTAACTTAAAGTTATTAATATTGAGCTAATCAGTAGTGCTTGACCATTTTAGGCAAATAAGGAACTAGCGAGATTGATCACCAGACCATTCTACCACTATTACGATGTTGAGATGATGGGGGGGAACATAGCTAGGGGGCATCATGAAATGTCCTCAATGGATAGACAACTTCCTTCTGATGTTGCATCTAAAGATGATGTTGTTGTCGACCTAGATGCATCTGATTCATTTTTCAGCCTAGAACCAACCGGTCTTACTGAAGATATGGGTTATTCTTGGACACAAAGTGAGGACAACAACGGAGGAACAAACAACCAATGTGTTGGTGAAAGGACTCCTACCATGCACAGACGCAGGAAACAAGCCTCAACCACACAGGACAATTGTGGCATGTCTAATGATGTCGTTTCCAAATTTACAAAGGTGTTTTCCAAGTTACATGAGATGGGCAGCGATATTGTCGGTAGATCTAATGACAAAGGTGAGTATCAAACCATTTTGCACCATTTTCATGCAACCTACCCTGATGCCCCTATCCCTATTTTTACCACTCTTGTACATGCCATATAGGAGTCAGCAAACTGTAACATTTACCTAAGCCTTCTGGATACCCCACACAAAATTACCATTTCATTGCAAGACCTTTGGGAAATGAATAATAGCGATTATGGAGCTTCTGGATCACAAACACCCTTCACACCACCATATTCACAATCGCCACCGTCGTTGTTTAGTAGCATGAGTGGTTACAACAAAGGTCTTGCCCTGTAGTCGTTCTTCTGAGGTTGTTTAATTTAAGAACTATATCAATATCCTGGCTTTAATTTAAGAACTATTTCAAAATTTGATGTTGGAATATTTGATTCCTTTGGGAACAATTTCTGAATTATGGTACTTTGTAATGGTTTATCATGTTATTTGCTATTTGATCGCTAGCATGGTCATTTCATTTTCTGCAATCTCTCTATATATTTCTTATGCGGGTAATCACTTTTAATTATAGATGTCATGGCCACTATTGAACATCCAGAAACAACTGATGATATTGTAAAACTTTTGGATCTTATGTCCAGTCCAGCTAATGACATTGCTAATGAAATAGGCTACCAAATAGCAGACCAAATATCACATAATATCATGGACAATTCAAACCACACAGCCACACAACAACCAATACTGAGATCGGTTAGTATTAGGAGTGGCCATCAAAAGGTTTTAGAAATAATAACTGGCCATGAAAGGAGGGTGTATGATCTGTACTATATGCTACCCAAAATGGTTTTAGCCTTTGTGGACAAACTTGAGGACTGTGGTTTGTTGAAAAGTACCAGAGGTGTGTCATCAGTGGAGGCAGTTTGCTACTTCCTTCAAATGGTTGGACATGGCCATACCAACTGTGTTCTGGCTGAGGACTACATTCACAGTGGTGAGACCATAAGTAGAAAGTTTAATGAGGTATTGGATGCAATGTGTGCTTTGTGCATTGAAAATATTATGATGCCAACTGCATCCACAACTCCGCACCGACGCATACTGGAGAGTTCAATATTTTACCCTTACTTCAAGGTATGACCATCACTTTGTTGACCATGTGGATTCAATTGTTAGTATAACCACTTTTGTCATCACTAAATTTCATATATACTTGTCATAGGATACCATTGGGGCAATTGACAGGACAGACATCCCTGTTTTGGTGAAGTGTGATAAGAAGAACCGTTATAGAAAAGGGAATGTTTCCATGAATGTCGTGGTTGTAGTAGACTTCTCACTGGAGTTTACATATATCATGACTACTTGGGAGGGCTCTATGGCTGCACAAAGGGTACAACACGTAGCTACAAACACAGGTGGTTTCAAAGTACCCACTGGAAAGTATTATCTTGTTGATGCAGGATATGCCAACACCTGACAATTTCTTGCACCATACCAAAACGTAGCTTACCATATAGTAGAGTATCAGGGTAATAGAAATGCATACACCAGCAAAAAGGAGATGTTCAACCACCGACATGCTCAACTACGTAATGTTGTTGAACAAGCCTTTGGTGTGTTGAAGAAGATGTTTTCCTACTTTCAAAAAGGAGTGACTTTTCCTGTGCATTTACAGTCTTGCATTCTAATGGCTTGTTGTATCATCCACAATTTTATCTGACGCCAAAATGATGGTGATCCTTTGATGGACAAAAACTTGGATGACCCTCATAATACCCCTGACAAATTGAACAATTTGAGTTCTCTCCAACAAATAAGCCAGGTTGATGCTAGGGAGGGAGATGTTTTGTGCAAAACAACTTGCCAATTCTATGTGGGAAAATTAGTGATTTTCATATTTTGTATAACTTTCAGACATTGAAACATGTTCTAAAACATGTTTCACTTATTCCCTTTTCGAATTTCATTCAGTAACTTAATGGTCAAACATTTGTTCTCAAAGTCTATTATTGACTACAATTTTTCCTACTTCTAAAAAATGTCACATTATGTTTCTTTAGGTTGTCTATCTTGAAATGGATAATGGAATTCCGTCATGTCCATGTGGTCTCCAGTGCACCGTACGAGTGTACATGGATGCCATAGATGCAGCAAATGGATGGTTTGAAGACAACAATCCCATAGGTCGTATTTTACATGTGGTATGGGTCTTGTTCCGACTAGATGGCGTATGATGTTGCCCGCACAGTGAGTACAACCTATAGTGGTCATGCTTACTACAATTAGGGATGTGTTGGTAACACAACTTGTATGCAATGAACACAAGAAATGGTCAGAACACTATGATTTTGTCTGCTCCATAAGAGCATACACCGATAGGCTAATAGCAGAAATTGAAAGTTTGTGGAAGAGGCGCTTATATCTTCACGAATGGCTTCACCTATCGAGTGATAATGACTATTCAATAGAGGAAGATGGATACAATACATCATAGGTGTAGTATGTAGTATATTTTTATCTATCCAACTAAGCTTCACTTGCGTGTTAGAACAGTCAACTTGATGTATCAAAATACTCTCCAACTATGTTTCATAGAAATATATGTTTTGAACCCGAGTTTATGTTACTAATCATTAATCCTGTTCTAGATGTTGATGAATCACACTGAAGTTCTGATGTGTGATTGTGGTCTGGTTGCATCATTTTGGCTAAACACAGAGGATGCATGGTTATATGACTTTTTCATTCTTAGCGAAAGGACGGCAGAAATGTATTACATATGTCCTTCTAGTTAGGTGCACTAGTAAAACCAAAAATAATCAGTTGCACTTGCTAAGTACATCACGTATTTGTTGTTATTAACTAGAATTTGGGAGAAAAAAATTAGGGAAAAGACGGATACAAATACTTTCATTGGGCAGTCGATCTCCGCCCAACAACTGGTTCGTTGAAGGTTAAGATTATGTTACTAACTTGCGAGTGCAAGTTAGTGTGGGGCCAGGTGATGAACATGAAAGACTTTGTTGAAATCCATCACAATTCGAACATGTTTACACCTGCAGAAAGATCAAATATGAAGTTCTACAAACTTATGTTCATAAGTTAAAGGAGAGTTGTTCTCTTCTTTTGGATACTCCTTCACCTCCGATGACTCCATAGCATTGTTGTTACACTTACATCACAAGCTTCATATTTTTTTATAATTTTGTTGCATGCTTATAGATGTATAATATTGAATGCCCTATGTTACTTGCACAAGAAATCGTAATATTTGAATTATAACATTGCATCCACCATTGTGAAAGGGTCCCTTATGTTATTTCAACATCTTACATACATAATTTGTTCTATGGCTTGTCGTCTAATATGGTGTGCGGAGAACGACCAAATCCTACTTCATGTGATGAGAAACCAGTATGACCTGGGGAGATGTGTCAATGGAGCATATACTATAGAGGCTTGGAGGGAGACATTGTTTGACTTTCATAACATAACTTGGGTGTTTAGCATTGATTTGAACAGGATGAAAACCCATTGGAAGAACTTAAGGAAACAATTTATCAGACAAAATCATTTCCTTTTGGAACATTTATTGCCTCCTCATCCCTTAGCGCAGTATGTGATCCCCCTAGGTGTTGCTAGAAACCTAAGAAATGTTGACAACAATAATGACGCAACTGCGGGATTAGGTAGTCAAGCAAACGAATGAAGTTGTGAACAATTGTTGACCACCTTAGGGACGTTCAAATATTTTGTTTTGTATGCATTTAAAAATGTGTGTCATTATGTTCAATTTGGGAACATTTTTCATTATGATCAATATTTTTCATGTCTGAATCTATTTTAAAGAATGCATAATTGTGCATACTCATTTTATGCCCCTATATTTGGATGTAGTAATAAAATATGATACCGACTTAGCTATGTGTTTTTGACCATTCGTTTTGGAACAACCTATAGATGTCGCACAACAAACAATTCAATACAAAGTTTGTACGCAACACAAAGCGTAAGGATAAGTCGACGAAAGCTACAGTAGACTGGTCAAAAAAGGAATGTGATGTAGATGGGATACCCCTTGATTGGTCAAAGTATATATGTTGTATCGATGACAACTCGGGTTATGTTTTTAAAACCCCTGTACAAGGGAACAGTTGGGTGTGCAGATGTAGTCATGCACCACGAGATGTTGTGTCGGCCAAAAGAGTGCAATTGATACATCTAGTAGAAAGAGACTACATTTTTGTCGACAAAGAAGTGGAGTCCAATTACCATGGTAGGAGTTGTATGGTTCACAGTGGTCATTCAATGAAACACCTTTTCTGGTTGTAAAATTTAGCTGGAATAGGCACGGGATGCAGTATGGTTTGGTTTGTCTACTGTTACAGTTGCCAAATTAAATCAGACTACATCATGTGACTCTTCCATCTGAATTTAGTAACATGTGTAGGTTTTCATTGCTTGACCAAACTAAACCGAACAAATCATACCATGCCAAATAGGACTAAATTTCCTTGTTGATAAAAATACAGTCTTCTATCTACTAGTTGTTTACATTGCCTTCTTTAGGCCAACGCAACAACTCTTTTGAAGCATGACCACTCACTGTATGGTCATCTAATGCCCTTTCTACACTAGTCTATATGAATTTGTCTTTATCAATGTACCACAAATTTATTTCACTACGTACTATACTTAGTTAAAACTATTGTATAATTGGAAGGTATGTTTCTTACTACCATCTTGAATGGTAGACATATAGTAAGATTATTCACATGATACTTAATTTGAATGGTGGACATGTACTAAGATTATTCACACGACACTTAATTTTAATGCTATATAGTTTCTCATTCTAGATTATCTCCGTCAGGAATGTTTCTTTACCAACTACACATTATTTTTCAGTTTACCAGATACAATGAATCAGTTTGTATGGATGCAGAATGTGATGCAGCGCTAGAAAAAGTGTTAGGTCAACAATATTACTTGGGCAAACTATGTGGACCTTCTGCACGGCAGGGTTGGCGTGATGCCATAGTGGAGTTCCATGAGATAACTGGCAGAATTGATATTAGTATGGGTGTGTTTAAGGCGAGATGGGAAATTTTAAAAATTGTGGATGCAGTTCTAGAAACTTTCTAGACTATCCCACAAACTTATCCACCAGGACTACAACAACATCCAGTTCACCAACAAGACACATCTCATACTTGCACAATACATACAGAAGATACATGCAGAGTACCCGAGGATGTTGGTAGAAAATGAATAACATAGTGCAATGAATGCCAATTTGTATTTTTTTTTAAATTGGCCATTCATTCATCCCGTGGCTGGGGGGTTTTGAACTTGAGACCTCTCGGTCTTACATCAATACTTTTACCATCTGGGTGCCATCTCTTTGGCAATGCCAATTTGTATTTGATTGACTATTGTTTGCTTTGTTTGCAGTTAACTAGTAGAAAATATGTTATCTATTCATTTGAAAAAAATATTTCTCCAACATGAATATGAAATAACCCATGATGTTGTATGTTGTTAATACTTGCATTTATATTACTTGTTCTCAACATTATTTTACATTATTATAGGCATAACATCTAAATTTTATTCAAACATTGGACATGTTGTTGTAATAACCCATGTTGTTGTTTATTGTTAGAACTTACATTTATATTACTTTTTCTCAACATTATTTTACATTGGTGTAGGCATAACATCTAAATTGTTGACACTCTCTCCAATCACGACACCCTAGGACCATGGCATGGGCCTCTACCCCAATGTTACTATTCCCTGTTGAAGAACAATTGGACATCATCCTAGATGATTATTCCTTAGCACAACTCATTATAACTAAACATTGGTGTTATATAAACAAAAGACGTGACAAGACTGGTGAAGTGTACCTAAATTATGAAAATTCAACATCTGTTATCGAGGTTAAGTACTATATTGTCTGAAATCTTGTATCCACATCTGGTTGGCACGAGTGGGTTAGGAAGTTGCTATTGGGTCGTAGTGAAAAACTTTTTCTTTGTATGTTTGACCATAATACCATCAAGGCTTGATTAACCTACATCAACAATGAGACGCCTGATCATCTCAAATGATTTGAGTATTGGATAGAGGATAGAAAACATGATGATGAATCTGATGAAGAGAAAACACATGACGATTGCTACAAAGTCCCTTTTATTCCTTTTGGCACCATCATTTTCCCTATCACAATCAGTTCAGATTCGTCTAAAGACAACAATGAGCTCCGTGACACAGTAACATCAACAAAAAAACCAAAGTAGGTCAATCAACAAATTGATGATTTCAGTCTTATTTTGTTTTTCCACTTTATGTCTTAAAGTAATCAAACTGCATACCTATTTTTTGTTGTTAAAACTTTAGGAGAAGACCACAACAATGAAAGGACCCTCACAATTGCTAATTCTAGACCATGTTGTTGTTGTTTAAGTTGTGTATCTAGTCTATTAGTGTCTTTCTCTTCCAGTTATTTTACGTATGTCCATGTTTAGGGGTACATCAACCCCTTTGTTTAGTTACTATCTTGGATAAAACACTATTGCATGTTCATAACTATGTCATTTTCGTTCATTCCTTGTTGTATTAGCAGAGTGGTTACAATATTTTTTGTTTGTATTACAAAAACAAATAAACACGACTTAAGTAAGTCTAAATTTAATAATATTGAAGCTAATTTTTTTTTTGGTCGGCAAGTTAATTTCTGTTGTATAACTTATATAATATAATCCGTTAATTTTTTAATACCTTACCACTGACAAAATCACCAACAACAAAACTACAGCCTTAACCGGTTAAGCAGAAAAATGAAATTGTAACATAGTTGGTCCAACTTGTATTTGTTTATGATTTCTTGGCAACATTTTGTTGTAAAACTTATGGCCATCATTACTTTGTTTTTGTGATCATTTCATCAAAGGTGTACTTACATATTCTATTTGAAAGTCTAACATTGTGTTCAAACTTACATATCGAAGTTTGCTTGCCAACTTTAACTTGTATAAACTGTTGTGATATGTACTTTGTTATTATGATTATTTTCTCTTACTTATATTTATTTTAAAAATTTATTCAATGTCGACATTGCATTAATAGTCACAACCAAAGTTTGAAAAGATATTGATGTACCCATCAAAGATACACAAATATGTTGAGGAATACATAGTATGCAAAAAATAATGTTGCGACCATGGAAACCAGCGGGAGCCTGCACAATAGGGGTCCAAATTTGAGAGCCATGAAGAAGAAAAGGTTGGGGTCAATAAACATGTTCCTCATCTGTCATTGTTATTTGATTGGCCAAAAGACGACATCAAACAACAACCTCAGCCATTGCAGGAGGACTTTCCCGTGTCGTGGGACAAGTATGAGGAGGCCCTAAAGTGGGCCAACTGGGAAGGTCCTACGTGGGAACAATACCAATCATTGTCCACCCTAAAAACTGGCCAACACAGTGGCTGGACACTATCTTAGCATGTGTGTATGGGTTTGTAGGTCTACGTCTAGGGCAAGCCGCTCATTTTTTGTCTACTCTCCCTTGGTTCATGACGATTTTGCCCCAGACCACATTATGTTCTTATCAGCTTTTTTTCAGCGTTGTTTAAAATTTGATGCAAATGTTATCATCTTTACTCTATCATATCTTTTATTATGGAATAATTATGGCCATTTTAATAAAACTTTCATTCAAATGATGTTTGGTCTACTTGTGCATAATTTATGTTCTATTATGCCAATTACAAATATCTTGTCAGTTACCAATTACTAGATCGAATATGCACAACTATATACAAACATACAAAATGAACATGCCATGCAAGAAAATTGTAAAGTTTAATTTATTTAAAATAAACACATAAAATGACCATACTCATCACTATTCATTTCACTAAACAACAAATAATATAACCCACATTATGTATCAAATTATATTTATTTTGTTAATTTTATACTTGTATTGTAGTGGCATCACATCTTTACATAAGTTGTTATTGTTAAAATAACTCTATAAGAATAGGACAGAATAAGCCTATCCTATCTACGTTGCCAAATAGAACTATGTTGAATATTGACTGGCATCCAAATAGAATAAGTCTGAAATAGGACTCAAACTTACTAGCTGACCAGAATCAGACTGGGTTGCCAAACAAAAATCAGAATGCGTCCTAACTACCCCAACCCAGATCAATAGACTAACCTTGACTAATCCAGTCCAGATTCCAGAATCCCAGTCTTGTGCCAAACGCAAGCTAAAAATTAGGCATGGCCACACCACATGTCAACTTATCAAGATGAAATTTCATCCATCCCCAATGCATGTTTGTGGATTTTAGACCCACAAGACACTAACCCAGATCGTCACATAGCTGAAGGGCTCACCAACCTGGACATGCTTTGATAAAAAAATCCTACTCTATTTTGTAATGAGGGTTTTAAGACTCTGTAAATATGGTAGGGACAATATACATTACCAGATTAATATATAGGACTTTAAAGGGTCCCCTCATCTTTTCATTCAATTGTGCTCCATCCAAGCAAAGGAAAAACAATTTCCTTCCTCTATAGGGTGGCCATGACTCTTAAAGAATAAATCGTCACTCGCCCAACGGTCTCTTCGAAGAATAGCTCTTCCAAACTGATCAAGGTATATCCAGATAAATGGGACATGTTGGAGAGTTGACACCATTACATACTTCACTCTTAAAAGACTCACACATTCTAAATTAAGTGGACATCATTAATCAACCATCAAGTATCTTGGGACATCTTCACGCCAAGTGACTCCTTAGTTGATTAGTATAATTGACTTCTTTGGAACTACTGGCCATCAGTCATGGAACATCTTCTAGAGTTGGAGTCAGAATGAGATCTCCAAACTGAATGGAGTGAGTTTGAGGATCCTAGAAGGGAATTATCATTGACAACAACTATCACGGAGCCGGAATCCTAGTCACATGAACCAAACGAATACCAAAGATGACATGTGGAAGCGTGACATGCTTGGCATACATGAACAAATAAAACGATAAAAGCACCAATCATAATCTCAAAATTCAATAAATATTATTAAGAAACAATGTTTATTACAAGATTTCAGTTACATGTTCAAGAATACAGTTTTACTAGTCTTCTCATGTACACTATGGATCTAAAACAAGTACACCTGACATAGCTCAACAAGCCCATCAACTTCTAGCCATCTCTAAACCTATAAATACATGAAAAAAGGCAGGTCAAGCACATGAGGTTCTGAGTACAGGGCCAAAAGATACATATACATAAGCTTTGCATAATTTGAAAAGATTTGCAAAAGTAAATGAGCAAGAAAAAAAATAACATGTTAAGTGCTTAGCAAAATGAGAGCCCATATTTTATGTCATTTTACTCCAATTATACCATAATATCATGTATGCATAAGTCCTTTGACCAACTTCCCATTGGAAGTTCCGTGAGGCTGCTCAAGATTAGCTAACCCCTTTATATGTGAGGGACCTCGAGGCCATCGCCAAGAGCTAACAAGGTTTCTTCATGAGGGGCCTCAATGACTAATGCCATAGAGAAAAACCCTATTTCAACATTGAATAATGGAGTTTCTACATATTATGTTTGCAAGTTACAAAACAACGATACGAGACAAACATCAAGTACATACTAGAATACTACACGCAATATGTAAGCAAATAAACAAGCATAAATATCTATCTCATTTTAAGCAAGAAATCCATAGTCATATAATTAGTAAAGCATGTACCTGATTCAGAGATTCAATAACCTATCCTTGACCATCTAGCAACAAGCCACACCTGATTAAGAACAATATTACGTACATGTATTAGATTCTTATCATTATCCCTAACTAGTTCATTTAGGGTTATTGTCAAGTTAAGTTCAACATTGCTTATTAGTGCATTAGATGATCTTTTGCTTATCTAGGGGGCACTAACAAGGTGGAGTTCATGTTCCAAGCCATTTTGAGGTTCCATTCATTATATAAGGCCATTTGAAGGTTAAGGTCAACTAAGTGCTTAATTTGATCAAAACACATAAAATAGGGCATACCAGGTCATGATCCAAACAAGACAAGGGATCCAAGCATCAAGCATGATTTGTGTCATCAAGATATAGACAAAGAGAGTATAATCAAATATAGAAAGATGTCCCCAAGGGTCAAGACATATTACAAAACCAAGGTTATGTTGGATCCTAGATGGGTGATTGGAAGCTGTAGGGGGGAATGAATAGAGTTGAATGCATATGAACAACATTCATTAGACCTTCAAGATATATCACAAGAGATGGTTGCTAAATAGAAAGTTTGAGTACAACTAAAACATACATAGCAAGGGAGATAGAGATTGAACATACACCAGGTGACAAGCTATCTAGAGTGGTTCCACACTCCAAACTAGGGGTATGTCAGTCCACTACATAGATAGGTCAACCTCTAGAATTTCTTTGAAAAACCACTAGAGGGGGGTGAATAGGGTTTTATAGATATTTTAATAATAATTTAACCAAAACAAGCAACCACAAAAATATTGGACAAGGGGACAAGGATTTAGAGTAGTTCCAACCTTAGCAAATACTAAGGCAGTCAATCCACTACCCGGTTGCTTACCCAACCGGAATTTTGAAAGTATTTAATTTTATTACCTCGCAGGGATGTTAGATAGAATTACAATACTTTCACCAAACCCTTCAGACAGCCTTCACCTAGAAGTAGTCTCACCAACCTCGAAGCAGCCTTCCTTGAAGTAACCTCAAGCTCCCCTTGAAGTAGCTTCCCGTTGAGACAGCCTTCTTGAAGTAGTCCAAAGTCCACCTTCTCCACCGAGAAAACCCTTCTCCACCTGAGAAGTCAAACCCTCTCCAATCCGCAGCCTCCAACCCTAGGAGTAGCAAGGAGAGTACAAAGGATAAAAAGGAATAAGAAGGAAAAAAAAGAAATTACAATACCACTTGTAGCACAAGGCTTGATTTCCTATATCAAGCATTTTGATCTCCTAACCAATGTATATAGAATTGTAGTTGTAGAGGGTAGGAGATGCTAGCCTATAGGACACAAATTTGGAGCAAAGAAAATGTACAGCCAATGTTGGAATTGCTCAATTGCTCACTAGAATGAATAGCCAATTGCAAGTATTTTTCTCAAGTGTAGCACAAGTGTACTTTGGGTGTCCTATGGCTTGTCCTATTTATAGGAATGGCCTATGGATGCTTAAGGACGTTCTAGACACTTTCTAGGGGGTTCTAAGTGCTCAACTAGCCGTTAGGTATCCATTAGTTGCACTAACAACGACTAGTTAATTAAGCCTAAAAATTGCAAATAGAACTCTTCTCGGTCAAAGAATTGTCGACCGAGAGTCCTTCTCGGTCGAGGACTTGTCGACCGAGGGACTGTCTGGAGCAAGTCTATATAATGTTCTAATCTAACTCCCAACTACCTTGTCTGTTGTGTCTAACGGCTACTTGGGTCTTTCTTAGTCGAAGAGTTTGTCGACCGAGAGTGTCTCGGTCGAGAATTTTATCGACCGAGAGTGTCTCGGTCGAGAATTTTATCGACCGAGAATAACCCTGTTTCAATGTTTTAAACTAAGTACTTAGTGTGTGTATGAGTGTGCAGTTGTGACACTATTGTAGGGGATGACCTATCTAAGTGTTGTGATTGACTAGGGAAGATCTAATGCTTGATTTACATGATGTCTAAGTACTTGTACATTATATACTTGTACAAGTTTTTACATTTGATTACATTCATGACTTAAAGCAATTTTAGCATATAGATCTTCTAAGTGTTTGTCATCCACCTTATTCCTACAACACTCAAGTAGCACGTTAGATCCACAAGAATGAAATGTTTGTCATCATCAAAACAAAGGGATTACAATAATGTACAATTTAGCCAAAAATCTCCTCCTTTTTGAAGATGACAAACATTTCCTAAATATAAAATCAAAAATAAAAATCATATGAGTTTCATACCTAAAGTTTACCTTTTGTAGCCATTCTTGTTTTGCAAGTGGGTGTTGGCCGAGATATTATGAAACTCATTTTATTTTATGTTTTTTATTTTATATTATTTCTCTCCCTTTGTCATTTCAAAAAGATATCCAAGATAACCATTTAATATGACTTTTTATTTCTCCCCCTTAATTTTATGCTTTCTCCCCCTTAAAGAGATATTCAATTTAAAATCAAGGGATTAATGCAAACCAATTAATGTTAAATTTAGCCACAATTTATTTCTCAATCATTTGCAAAGGATGTTAAGCCTTGAAATGATATGAGTTCCTTTTAAGTTCATGGCATATGTGTATTGATTTCTCACCCATTTTACAAGGGATGTTAAGCCCTGAAAATGATATGAGAATCCTTTAAGCTTAGAATACATGAAAAGTGTCTCTAACCAAAAGCACGGGATGTTAAGCCCTGATTTGTTTAGAGAATTCCATTAAGAACAAGATATATATCACATTCATGAAATTTGTAGATTACTTTATTTGCATAACCAAGATTAAAAATACTAAGGTCATAACAAACTTCAAATGATGTTTACAAAGTTTTGTAAGCTTCTTAATCTTATAATAGATAGTTTGTGTGAGCTCCCCCTTAATCTTTTAGTCAAGATAATTTAAGGATTCTAAGGTCACAATCAATACTAGATCATAATAAGTTGACATTTTATGAGAGTTATGTACTAAAATTATGTTTTCAATATGATAAACACATTTTGAATCAAGATGCTAAGATTAAGTGCAGTAAAATGATGTACAAATAAGCATTTTGTCAAGCTTATTTTAGGTCGACCTTGACTTTGACCATAGCGCCCCTTGGTCAAACTTGATTTCAACCAAGAGGCAATTTCTGCAGATTTTCAAATTAAAATGCATTTGTGCCATGAAATTTTACTATTTATGCAAAATGGCGTCTTTATATGAGCTGAATGACAATGATCAAGAATAATATCCATTTATGGTTTGTATATATGGATCAAAGATTATTTTAGACAAACCAATGAAACACAATGATCATAGCACAATGATAGAACAGTAGAAGCATATCCACAATGCAATGATCAAGATAAAAGTATGTAAATACCATGATTATCATTATTTTAAATTAGAATTCAATATACATGGTTCCTATATAGATAGACCAAGGAATACTTAGAAAAAAAACCATGTGGACTATGATAAAACAGTAATTTCCTTGATTAAGCTAATCATGGTTCATATTTTCTGTTTTAAGCCAAACCATATAGAGAGTAAACCAAAATAATCTCATTCAGGTTCATAAGTTTTCAATTTTAAGACAAACCATGTAACTGAACATGCTTAATAAACTTTTTCAATCAATGAATAAGGTTTGTTCAAAATCAGTCTTCATATAGCACTTTTGCAATATGTTTAAGGATTTCATATTTATAATGTTATACCTTAATTCATGATGCAAAAAGATCAATATGTCTTGTTTCAAAAATGGTCTCCAAGATTTATTCTTGATTTGCATATTAAATCAATCATTAATAACAATTTGATAGCAAACTAGATTAATTAAAACAGGTTCAGCAGAACTTGGTTCGGCCGAACTGTTTATCGACCGAATTTATCTCGGTCGACGTTTTAGTCGATCGAGAATGTTGTTGTTTGTACTGGTTTTATCAGATTTGTTGCAAACTTGAAAACAGTAACCTGCTCGGTCGACTATTTCTCTACCGGTCGTGTTCTCGGTCGAACAGTGTCTCGATCGAGATTGTTTCTGTACTGTTTTTCAGTAATTCATTTTATAAGTAAAACATAGATCACTTTCAATTCAATTATGTAATTTAAAAATCAGTTTAGTTGAGATAAAACATATAAAAATCAAAGTAATATGTAGATCAAATCTCAACTAATCATATTCAAATCTTTAGGTTTTGAGAACCCAAATTAAGACAAATGTTTAAAGATGTGTCTCTGCAGATTTATATAAAATGTGTATTTTCAAGTTAGAGATTTGAATCAATTTGTTATCTTATTATTTTAAGTTGAGATAGACATGGAGATATACAACTTAGAGTCTTTGGTCATATCTCAACTTAATTATATTCATTTAGTTTGGGAATTTTGGAACCCATACTAACTCAACATCCTTTTTCTTGTAAGGACACGAGAAGGAATAATGTCCAAGACGTAAACAATAATGGCAACATATAGAATCAACCTCATATCTCTTTCTATGATTTTGTTCTAGGTTGTTCTTGGGTACATATGTATATTTGCCTCTAGGTACATTCATGTATTGACTCTTTGGCACTTGTGTCTTTCTCCAACTAGGTTTTTGATAAGATTTTCCTTTAGGCTTATAACCTAGTCCTCTCCTTCCAACTTGACGATAAGAATCATTTAAGATTTTATCAAGGATATTATTGTTTCTCAAACTACTCACTTCTTGTTGCAACTTAACAATCTAATTCATTCTCTTATTGATATCTAACTTTTTTTGATCTAGATAGATAATAAAGAATCTCTTTCTTTCACAATAATATCATAATCTAGATGTGTACACAAAACAGGTTATTTTTTAAGATCATTTACTTGAGTTTGCAAGTTTAACTTTTCTAGGGAAAGAAGATTGCAATTTGCTTCTACATATTTTAGCTTAATATCATGATCTTCAATAACCTTTTTGAGATCTTCATTTTCATATGTGAGAGCAAGAAGGTTAGCATGTAACTCATCATTTTCTTTATTAGATTTCTTTAATTTCTTCTTGCACTCAATATACTTATTATGTGTCTCTTCAAGACTAGCAATTAACTCTTCTCTAGGTAAATCAAAAAGGCTTACCTCTTCTTCTTCTTCTTCACTTATTGTAGCAATAAGGCATTCTTTATGCACATCTTCCTTCTTTGACCTCCATGGATAGCTAGGTGTAGCCTTGTTCCTAAGAACCAATTGCAACTAGTTGAAGATTGGTCCATGCTTTTCTTTTGCTTGCATTTGTAGAAACCACCACCCTTCATTCTTCAAGACTCGATTAGAGCTCCTTAAAGCCTGCTCTGATACCAATTGAAAAACCACTAGAGGGGGGTGAATAGTGTTTTATGGATATTTTAATAATAATTTAACCAAAACAAGCAACCACAAAAATATTGGACAAGGGGACAAGGATTTAGAAAGTTCCAACCTTAGCAAATACTAAGGCAGTCAATCCACTACATGGTTTCTTACCCAACCTAGATTTTGAAAGTATTTAATTTTATTACCTCGTAGGGATGTTACATAAAATTGCAATACTTTCACCAAACCATTCGGACAGCCTTCACCTAGAAGTAGTCTCACCAACCTTAAAGCAGCCTTCCTTGAAGTAACCTCAAGCTCCCCTTGAAGTAGCCTTCCTCTTGAAGTAGCTTCCCGTTGAGACAGCCTTCTTGAAGTACTCCAAAGTCCACCTTCTCCACCGAGAAGATCCTTCTCCACCTGAGAAGTCAAACCCTCTCCAATCCGCAACCTCCAACCCTAGGAGTAGCTAGGAGAGTACAAAGGATAAAAAGGAATAAGAATGAAAAATAGAAATTACAATACTTGTAGCACAAGGCTTGATTTCCTATATAAAGCATTTTGATCTCCTAACCAATGTATATAGAAGTGTAGGTGCAGAGGGTAGGAGATGCTAGCCTATAGGACACGAATTTGGAGCCAAGGAAATGTATAGCCAATGTTGGAATTGCTCAATTGCTCACTAGAATGAATAGCCAATTGCAAGTATTTTTCTCAAGTGTAGCACAAGTGTACTTTGGGTGTCCTATGGCTTGTCCTATTTATAGGAATGGCTTGTGGATTCTTAAGGAAGTTCTAGACACTTTCTAGGGGGTTCTAAGTGCTCAACTAGCCGTTAGGTATCCATTAGTTGCACTAACAATGGCTAGTTAATTAATCCTGAAAATTGCAAACAGAACTCTTCTCGGTCGAAGAATTGTCGACCGAGAGTCCTTCTCGGTCGAGGACTTGTCGACCGACGGACTGTCTAGAGTGAGTGTATATAACGTTCTAATCCAACTCCCAACTACCTTGTCTTCTGTGTCTAACGGCTACCTGGGTCATTCTCGGTCGAAGAGTTTGTCGACCGAGAGTGTCTTGGTTGAGAATTTTATTGACCGAGATTAACCCTATTTCAATGTTTTAAACTAAGTACTTAGTGTGTGTATGAGTGTGCAGTTGTGACACTATTGTAGGGGATGACCTATCTAAGTGTTGTGATTGACTAGGGAAGATCTAATGCTTGATTTACGTGATGTCTAAGTACTTGTACATTATATACTTGTACAAGTTTTTACATTTGATTACATTCATGACTTAAAGCAATTTTAGCATATAGATCTTCTAAGTGTTTGTCATCCACCTTATTCCTGCAACACTCAAGTAGCACGTTAGATCCACAAGAATGAAATGTTTGTCATCATCAAAACAAAGGGATTATAATAATGTCCAATTTAGCGAACATTCTTAACCATTTCACTCTTATATTCATTCATAAGACTTACATTACATGACCAACCAAAGGACTTACCTATCCAATACAAAGAGTCTTAAACCTTACCAAGGACTTACCCACTTTGCAACGAGTCTTTGTCCTTCTCCAAGGACTTACCCACTCTTGTACAAGTCTTCATCCTTCTAGGAATCACCCACTCTTCTTGGATCTTCATCCTTTGACTTCACTTTCACTTAGAGAAGCTTCCACCAAGGACTTACCCACTTGAGCAAGGAGTCTTCTGCCTTCACCAAGGTCTTACCAACTCTTGCTCCAAATCTTCAGTCTTGATCTTCACCAAGGGACTCCTTCCCTTATTCTTCTTCACCTCTCTTAGCCAAGAGAGAGAACCTTCATCTTCATGGTTGAATTGAGAGAATGGGAAGTGGTGTGTAACATACCGGATCTCGAACCCTTCCCTAGAAGTTTGACCTTTTGGACTTAGACAAACAAGGTTGAGGTTAGACTTAAGAGATGTTCCCAATAAGCTAATGCATGAATGTATCACCTTAATGTAATTTAATATGTCACATAATTCAGTTAGAGGTAATATGAACATACATAACTTAATTGGATAAATAATGAACTAATGAGCCACTAATGAGCCATACTACATATCTAATAAAAAGAATCCCAAAAATGAAATCTAAGTTTAAAATCATGTTCCTTGGGTCCCAATTACCTTGGGAATCAAGTTTCACATTATTCACATAATAATAATTCATTTAATTCAAATTGGAAAAGAAGATGTGTGTTTTCCCCCAAAATATAAAATTAAATAATAAATGACTCTAAAAGAGAAAAATAATCTTAAATTCATAATCTGCATAATAATTATAGCCTTTGGGTGAATTTTCATCAAATTTTGAGAAGTTTTGCTCGAAAGGTGATATCAAGAGAGAGAAAGTGTGTAGAATCTTCAAAATATTATATAAATATGCAAGTAACTTCAACATCTAAAATTGATGGCAAATTCATATCTAACACATTAAATATGACTTGTGGGTCAAGTTTCATAAAATTTGGATAATCCTAATGCCCTTAATGTAGGAGGAAAGACAAAATAAGATTTGATATATTTAACACATAAAAGGTTTTCAAAAGTAAAATCTAATTTCATATTCAAAATCTACGTGCTTTAGTTAGCCTTTGTGCAAAATTTTACCTAATTTGGAGTTTGGTTGCACCCTTTTTAGAGGAGAGAGAAAACAAGTAATTAATGTCAACACACTTTAGTCAAATATGTT
>OY856414.1:650970803-651138303 GCA_963693085.1 Alisma plantago-aquatica | reverse complement strand
AAGTTTGTCAACCGAGAATGTCCCTGTTTCAATATGTTGAATCATTTACTAAGTGTGTGTATCAATGTGTAATTTTAATTCTATCTTAGGGGAGGATCTATCTAAGTGTTTTGAGTGGATAGGGAAGATCTAACACTTGATTTACATGATATCTATGTACTTGTACATTATATACTTGTACAAGTTTTACATTGAGTACTATCATGAAAATAAAAGAAATTTAAGTATATTGATGTTCCAATTTGTATTGATCTTCAACTATCCATTGCCTTATTTGTTATCGCTAAAATACTCAAATAGAAAGTTAGATCCACAAGAATGAAATGTTTGTCATCATCAAAACAAAGGGTATATTAATTTCCAATTTAGCCAACAATCTCCCCCTTTTTGAAGATGACAAACATTTCTAAAATATTATGAAAATGATTTAAATGAGATGGGTTTCAGACCTGAGATTTACCTTAGATGAAGAACATATTCTTGCTTGTAGAAAATGTGTGCTAATTATTCCAAAAGATATATGCAACATAGTATCCATCTCTTAAGGAATATAGCATCAATTAATGTTGAGAAAAGAGAGCATGAAACTCATTACATAGACCAAGAGAGCATGAAACTGATATATTCTGATTTATATTATTTCTCCCCCCTTTGTCATTTCAAAAAGATAGCCATATAATCAATTTGCTCCCCCTAAATGAGATACTCCCCCTTAATTGTTTACTTTAACAAGAATGTCAAATTTAGCCACACTTCAAAAACCATGATTTATTTCTCAACCATTTGCAAGGGATGTTAAGCCTTGAAATGATATGAGATTCCTTTAGGCCCATAATGAAATATTAGTTTCTCATCCATTTACAAGGGATGTTAGGCCCTGAAATGATATGAGATTCCTTTAGGCTCATAATGGAATCAATAAATATTAGTTTCTCACCCATTTACAAGTGATGTCAAGCCCTAAAATGAGACTCTTTTAACTCATATTAAAATCAATAAATGTATCTCTAACCAAATACAAGGGATGTTAAGACCTAATTGGTGCAGAGAATTCAATTAAGATCAAGATATGCATTATATTCAAGAATGTTGTAAGCTCCCCCTTAATTTCATAACTTAAATATACTAAATTACATTCTTCTTAAAATTTGAGTAAGATTGTAAGTCAATTTTGTTTCTTACACTATCCCTTTTTAAAAAAAATCTCTTATTATAAGTATTTAACATGATGAGCAACTTACATATTTAATATAGCAATGTTGGGTGCAAGTGAATGATTTGATTTACCAAGAAGCATTTTGTCAAGCTTATTTTTAGTCAACCATGACTTTGATCACGGCGCCCCTCGGTTGAACTCTTTTTTGGCCGAGAGGCAATTCTGCAGATTTCCAATTAATGCAACTTGTACTCGTAGAATGAACCAATATTAGCATGAATGACCAATCAGCTTTATGTATCCATTGAATGACGTCAAGTCTTATCCAATGATTCATAAATCATATCTGAATCTATTTCATCTCAATATATAAATACTAATCATTTCCATATAGTTCCAATTTTTCTTTTAGGTCTAGGGGCTGAATTTTATTCATTGTTTTTAGTACGCTCATTTGTCCAAAATCTCTTAGGATATGACTAGGCATTGTTGTGTATAATTGTCATTTATACGTATAACCTCAAATTCTTTGTTTTGATTAAAATAAAACCTTTTTTGTGACAAGACCAATTTTGTCTTGCTTTTGCTTTTCTAGAAAACCCAAATTTCATATTTATCCCAAAAATTTAAGTAATGATTCAAAGCAATTTTCATGTGTGTGGACACTCCTTTTTAAGCCAAGACCAATTTATTTTGCAATTAATGTTCATAGTGTTATAAGATTTACAATTTCCTTCATCAATAGCTTTGATATTTTTCTATGAAACATAACAATTGTTATAGCACTTATGATGTAGTTCATTGATAGATAGCACATTAAAATTTATACCAACATAACTTATGCCAAAAGTTTTATGATGTGCAAATATGATATCATCTTTTGGATCATGTTTGGTTGTATATCCATGTTGTTTTGATTCAATTATCACTCGCATTCATGCTAGATTCTATATTTTTAGCTATTCTTACTTGTCTAATGGTTTGGATTGTAGGTACTATATTTTGCAATGAAATGATGAAAACTATACCATATTATCTCTTCTTGGATCACTCCTCAAGTATCTACATGTTTTGGGATTCGAAATTATGCAAATACCACTTTTTACGGCATGTAATTCGGACCTACACGCTGAAAGTTGTGATCAGAATACACAACAGCCCAGAACAGCCAAGTGCACGCCGTGCACCAAAAGTGCACACCGTGCACCAGAAATGCACGTCATGCACCAAAAGTGCACGTCGTGAACCTGGAGCATCGAGCAGACCGAAAGTTTCTGGAAATTTGCACGGCATGCACCTGGGAGCTAAAGGTTTATGGAAAGTTGCACGGTGTGCATTTCTTCAGAACACGCCGTGCACAGTGCATTCTGGAGAAAATTGAAAGTTTCTGGAAAGTTGCACGGCGTGCACTTTGGGTACACGACGTACACCTGGCAGTTTCAGCATTTTGAAAAATACGAGTTTTTATTTAAAACGAAGTGGGAACTTAATGGGCGGTTATGCCTGGTTATTTGCATAAGTTCTCTCACCCTAGAGCAAGCCTAGAGCATAGGAGGGCGATTTTGAGGGGAAAGGAGGTGGTTTCTTGCCAAAGAAACCCCATTCTTCCTCTCTTCTTCTCCAAGCTTCTTCTCCAAGGTGCAGCAGAGCTTCTTCACTCCACAAAGCTTCTCGGGAGGGAAGTTTGTCCGGTTTGGAGCTGTTGTAGAAGTGGGATTTCGTCCTTAAGTCAGAATTCTACCTTCCTTTGGTTACACCTTGGGATTTCTTATCTTTTCCTTCTCTAAACTATGTTTAACTCTGAAATTTCTGCACATTTTCTGTTGTACATCATTATGGACGAGTAGACTCTTTTTCTTGGGCATGGGAGAGTAACTCCCATGTCATAGCTGGTATGAACAAATGAATTTCATATTAAATATTAGTTTCTTGCATATTCCAAGAGTTGTTTCAGACCTGAAATGCTTGTTTGTGTGATTGGCCATCATACTTGCATGTTTTATACTTTCTTTCATAATCTGAGAAGATGTGTTTGAGAGTATGGAGTTACTCTTTTGGCAACTTGTCCTTGACCGCGAGAGTGGCTGGGATTATGTTGAGGAGCAAGGTTTGTGATTTGAAATGAAATACATACACGAGAGTGATGTATGGAGTTAAAATCATCATCACTTCACCGGGAGGTGAGTGATGACTACAAACCTCCTTTGCAAGTTAATTAACATGTTTAAATTCGTATTTTAATATAAGCTATGATGTGATAGTGAAATCCCAAGTCTAAGATCCTTCCAAATCTGAAGCTTAACCTTTCTTAAGTGATAATTTACTGTTTTGTTTTAAATCTATAATTTAGTTGTTCTAATCCAATCATCTTGTGTACAACGATCTAGATTATTGAAAATCATAACTCTTGCACCTAACTAACCAACGCTCCTTGTGTTCGACCTCGACTACAACTAATTTTGTATACTTGCGGGATATAGCTAGTTGAGTAGAAGATCGTTCTTAATGATTGAAACTCGTTAGTGTAAACAACCAATAAGTTTTTAGCGCCGTTGTCAGGGAGCATCGGTATTCCTGTTAGAGTAAGAGTTGTTGATAAGTAAATGAGAATAGATCACAACCTTCATATCCATCATCATATCCATAAATCATAATTCATCATGATCATCATAATTTGTTGTATCTTCCATATTTGTTTTTGTACTTCACTCACCTTGTTTATTTGCAGGAGCATATGGGGTGTTCATAAAAAGATCCTTGAACCATGCATATATCTACATTCAGAAAATGAACACATCGTTTGCAGCCCTCATGGAGCAAGAAGGAGTGAAACCCAAACATGTATGGAGGAGTCAAAAGCCACACAACCATCATCCATGTCACCATCATCCAAACGACATTCACCCATGCCACCTTCATCCACACCACCATCATTCACACCTAATTCACCGCCATCATATACTCCGCCAACACCCATACCACATTCTTCCACACCCTCATATCCACCACATTCATCCATACTACATACACCATCACCATCTATGTCACATCCACCTAATCCTCCGGATCCACATGAAGTACTAGTCAAGGAGGATGACCTTCCTCTTAAGAACTACTGTGGTATAACTGCAATGCTCATGAGTGGGCCTATTAATATTTCAAAATTTGAGGCAGAGGAGTTTTCTATCAGCCCATCCATCATACAATTACTACAGTTGAATGCATTTGGAGGGACACCAATGGAGGATCCAAACCTCCACATTGCTGAATTTCTGCAGTTGCTAAGCACCATAAAGATATATGGCGTTCCTACTGATGGGATACACCTAATCCTTTTTCCATTCTCTCTTACAGATAGAGCCAAGGCATGGCTCTATACTTTGCCAAAGAAGTCAATGTAGGGTTTTAGAGGAGGCAGAGAAGCAGCGGAAACAAAAAATTTTCTCCACAAACCCAGAACAAAAGGAATCGCGTCAACATCTATATAATAGGAAAGATGGTTTGTGAATCATACCTTGTCCCGAGGCTTGCTCGGCGACAATACCACGCGCCTTGCGCGGTCTTCACCTCCGGTCTTGGACAGTGTCTGTGCAGCTCCTGGTCGCACCGGGACTGACAACCCCTCCTCCTACCAGACTGTCGAATGACAGTTGTCCTCCTGAGCGGCAGTGACCTCCCACCTCTGAAGTAGTCCACACGGACCACCTGGAACTCCACTCTCCTTGTCCCACAAGGAAGTGGAAGGAGTCGCACCCTCCTGTTGACGTACTAGTCACCAACACACTCTCCTGATGTCAATTGCAACTACAGTTGTCCTTCCCTTGTTGCACCTCCCTTTGCGGGAAGCACTTGCTCGGGCTCTCTCTCGGTTACCAAAACCAGAGAGAACGACAACTTTGCAGAGCAATCAACTTGCACTGAGTTGTACTCTGAGAAGCCCCCAATACCCCTATATATATAGGCGGGTCATGGGACAGGGTTCTCTGTGCCCGGCAATACGGGACTAAAAGCAGGAGTAGAAGTGTTCGGGATTTTCCACAAAAAGCAACCATCTCGCAACCTGAACCGATCAGTTCACAAGTGAACCGGTCGGTTGGGGAGCTGAACCGATCGGTTCATCACTGAACTGATCATTTGGGACCCTTGAACCAGTCGGTTGGGGTTCCAATTTGGTTCTCGATTGACTTTGCTTCTTTTGTTTCCAATCGGTATCGAATACCAATCCTATTTCCAATCAAATTGGATAATTGAAACGAAAGGAAAATTCTCACCAATCCTACTTTCCCAAGTTGCTCGATTGCACCAGTTGAACCGATCAGTTCAACACTTGAATCGGTCATTTCACTATGTGCATGAGCCGATCGGTTCAACAATTGAGCCGATCGGTTCAGCAACCTCAGCCGACCGGTTCATCACATGAATCGATCGGTTGGGAATGCAGATTGTGCAGAATCAGTCAAATGTGATTTCAAACAATCCGATACTCCAATCAATGCGTCCAACACCTTGAACATTATGATATTGATCTATCGATTAATTGAGTGTTTAATTGAACTACTAAACTCCTTTAGTAATCAATCTAAACATTGCTTGTGGACAAAACTCCTCTTCCAGGTTAAATCCTATGTGTGTGACCCTGAAGGTCCATATCACGTTGGCAGTGAAAGTCCATAACACTTATGACTTCACAAGCAAAGAGCGGTGTCTAGTCACACATCATTGCTACCCAAGTGAAAGTAGAAAGTTGGAGAACAACTTCCATCCTACAATCTGTGAATGGTGTTACAAGGAATGTATAATTCCTTTGTCACTGATATCCAGAATGAACTCGAGGCATGGAACGGTCATCCTGTCAATGTTCATTCATTTCCTTGATCTCAGAGTAGACCGAGTGAGATGTGTATGACATCAATATCACATATTGATTCACACGTGCATGCGCATGCCTTTCTCAATCCTACTCATCAAGTGGCCAAGGATATCAAACTCCCTTAGGAGGGACAAATCCCATATCTATCACTCACCCCTCAAAAGCCCCATGTGTCAAAGCCACCCAATCATCACCTTTATAACAACCCATGTTTCAGGATTGCGTTTGATGATGTCAAAGTGTACCCAACGACATGTGTTGAGTGTAGTGATTTCAGGTCTAAGTATCACACTCACCACCATCACTGTGAGAGCTGACTGTGACTATCAAGTCATGGTTCCATGTGTCACTCTCACGGTGGGTCTGTCTGGTACCTTGCTCTCTAACAAGTACCTATGTGCTTGGTTTGATATCACCATATCATGACTAATGAGATTCTGTCATCAACCAACACACAATCTAGTCTTTAGTGTTATTGATGTCTATGGTTATTTCCACAATAACAACCGACTAGGGACTAAACAAGAAAGAATACCCTTAACATCCGTATGATCTCATCGTTTAGGTCCTCAACCCAAAAGCATACGTCATTGAGTAAAACAATCTTAGACATCTATCATGTTACACCATCATCTCAGAAATAGTTTAAACATATAGATTGGAAATTGCCTTTATTATTATTCAAATCAATTACAAAGTATCCCATTACAATCATCATATGACTTGCTCTATGGGCATACATACCAACAGACTCCCACTTGCACTTAGAGCCAGTCACCAAGGAAACGCAGTCCTTGTGACCTAGCATGACCATAATGCTTCTGCTGAGAAAGGGCCTTAGTCAGTGGATCAGCTATGTTGTCTTCAGTTGGTACTTTGCAAATCTTCACATCTCCTCGCTGTACAATCTCTCGTATGAGATGGAAGCGCCGCAGTATGTGCTTGGACCGCTGATGTGATTTGGGCTCCTTAGCTTGTGCAATAGCTCCATTATTGTCACAATAAATCTCAATTGCATCACAGCTACTTGGAACTACACCAAGTTCAGAAATGAACTTCCTGATCCACACAGCCTCCTTTGCTGCATGCGAAGAAGCAATATACTCAGCCTCTGTAGTAGAATCGGCAACTGTTTCTTGCTTGGAACTCTTCCAGCTCACAGCTCCATTATTAAGGCAAAACACAAATCCTGACTGCGATCTGTAATCATCTTTATCTGTTTGGAAGCTTGCATCGGTGTAACCCTTTACAACCAGCTCTTCCTCGTCGCCGTACACAAGAAACTGATCCTTAGTCCTTCGCAAGTACTTGAGGATGTTCTTCACGGCTGTCCAGTGAGCATCCCCGGGATCTGACTAGTACCTGCTCGTCATGCTGAGAGCATACGAGACATCTGGGCGTGTGCACAACATAGCGTACATGATGGATCCGATGGCTGATGCATATGGGATCCCATTCATACGCTCCCTCTCTTCACAAGATTGGGGACATTGATCTCTAGAGACGGTAACTCCATGTAGCATAGGGATGTTGCCTCTCTTTGAGTTCTCCATGCTGAACCGCTTCAGCACCTTGTCAATGTACGTGCTCTGACTTAGTCCGAGAAGCCTTCTAGATCTATCTCTATAGATCTTAATTCCTAGAATATAGGATGCTTCTCCTAAGTCCTTCATTGAGAAAGTTTTCCCAAGCCAAGTATTTACCTTCTCTAAGGCTAAGACATCATTCCCCATCAAAAGTATGTCATCCACATACAATATGAGGAATGTGGTCGAGCTCCCACTAACCTTCTTGTACACACAAGGCTCATCTTCATTTTGAATAAAGCCAAACACTTTGACTTCTTCATCAAATCGAAGATTCCAACTCCGAGACGCTTGCTTCAATCCATAGATTGACCTTTGCAACTTACAGACTTTATTGGCATTCTTTGGATCTACAAAACCTTCAGGCTGTATCATGTACACATCCTCATGTATATTCCCATTAAGGAATGTGGTTTTAACATCCATTTGCCAAATTTCATAGTCATAATAAGCTGCAATAGCAAGCATGATCCTGATGGACTTAATCATGGCAACTGGAGAAAAGGTTTCGTCATAGTCAACACCTTGAACTTGTTGAAATCCCTTCGCAACCAATCTGCCTTTATAAGTTTGCACATTGTCATCCATGTCGGTCTTTTTCTTGAAGACCCACTTGCACCCTATGGGTTTTACCCCTTCGGGTGGTTCCACCAAAGTCCATACTTTGTTGGAGTACATGGATTCCATCTCGGATCTCATGGCTTCAAGCCATTTCTCAGAATCTAGTCCCTCCATAGCCTCTACGTAGGTAGTTGGATCATCATCTATGATCAACTCTCCACCTTCCTGAGTCACAAGGTATCCAAACCTCTCAGGCTCAAGGTGGGTCCTACTAGATCTACGAGGTCCTTGTGTTACCTGAGGAGACTGAGATTCCACAACACCTTGTGAATCTCCATTTTCCTCTGGTACATCCACCGGTTCATTGTTTTCTTGTTGGGCTTGAACCTCTTCAAGCTCTATTTTGCTCCCACTGCTTCCTTTGGAAATAAATTCCTTCTCTAGGAACACAGTTGTCCTGGCAACAAACACTTTGTTGTCAGTAGGGTGGTATAAATAGTATCCCCTCGTTTCCCTGGGGTATCCAACAAAATAACATTTATCGGATTTGGGTCCAAGCTTATCAGGAAACATTTTCCTAACATAAGCCTCACAACCCCAAATCTTCAGAAAAGACAATCCGGGATGCTTCCCAGTCCATATCTCATATGGTGTCTTTTGAACCGATTTAGATGGCACACGGTTAAGTGTAAATGCGGCGGTTTCAAGAGCATAACCCCAGAAAGAAATCGGAAGATCATCAAAACTCATCATTGATCACACCATATCTAACAATGTGTGATTCCTTCTTTCAGACACACCATTATGTTGTGGTGTTCCCGGCAGAGTCCATTGTGATACAATACCACGGGCTCGCAGAAGGTCCTCAAACTCCTGGCTCAAGTATTCTCCACCTCGATCGGAACGAAGTGCCTTAATACTTTTACCAAGCTGGTTCTGTACTTCATTCATGAAATCCTTGAACCTTTCAAGGGTTTCTGACTTATGTTTCATCAGGTACACACAGACATACCTACTGAAGTCATCAGTAAAGGTAATGAAGTACTGATACCCACCTCTGGCATTAGTTCTAAAAGGCCCACATACATCAGTATGTATGAGTCCTAATAGATCACTAGCTCTCTCACCTTTACCTGAAAAGGGAGTCTTGGTCATCTTGCCCAACAAACAAGATTCACATGTCTCTATTGATTCATAATCAAAAGAGTCTAGATAACCATCTTTATGGAGTCTAGAAATGCGCTTCTCATTTATGTGCCCTAGACGACAATGCCAGAGATATGTTTCGTTTGAGTCATTGAGTTTTCGCTTTTTGGTGTTTACGTTGTATACACTTGTCTCCAAGTCTATCAAGTATAGACCATAAGACATAGGGGCACTGCCATAAAAGATCCCATCTTTAGAAATGGAACACTTTCCATTCTTAATAAGAAATTCAAATCCATCTTTGTCCAAACAAGAGACGGAAATGATATTCCTATTTATGGAAGGTACGTAATAGCAGTTCTTCAACTCTATTATTAGCCCACTAGGTAGAGTTAACTCATAGGTTCCTACGGCACTGGCGGCAACTCTTGCCCCATTTGCAACACGTAGTTCAACCTCGCCTTTCCCCAAAGGCCTACTTCTCTTAAGATCCTTCACATTTGAACAAATGTGAGATCCGCATCCGGTATCAAGTACCCATGATGAAGAAGTAGTAAAGTTAATCTCTATCACGTATACACCAGAAGTAGAGATCTCTATCTCTGACTTCTTCTTCCATTGTTCCTTCCATCCTCTCCATGTAGAAGAAATTGGTTTGGCGAGAGAACACTTCTCTCCCTTACCTACTTTCTTCTTCACCAACGCATTAAGCGTACATAGAGTGGATTCTAAGGCTCCTGGTATATCTGGATTGTGCAGAACACTTCTCACAGTCCTCAACCAGTTATGGAAATTATTCTCAATTAATTTTCCCATTTTCAAAGATGATTCTTTTGCCATTCTGCAAGAGAAAATTTGCATTTGTCAAAACCTTTTTGATTTGATTTGAATAAAATTTGATGATAGTTAATTAGGCATTTAATTAATTATCGCTCCCACTATTTTGACTCAAATTGATAGCCCTCACCATCAATTCGGAAGATTGCAGCGTACAATCTTCTAGTGGGTCAAGATCCTGAAATCCTCTGAGCCATGGACCAGCTTGGGCTGTCACCCACAACTCAAATCTTCCAGGTAGGCAACTCTTGCCAATTGCATCATATGCAACTCTTGAAAGATGTCATATGCAACTCCTTGCAATGATCATCTCCATGCCTCAAGGCGCTAGATCCTATCTAGGTCACCTTGTTAAGTCCGACCCAAAGCCAACACGATGAACATGCACCCTGCTTGGGCAGACCCACACATTCATCCTTCACGCTTCCACGAGATAGACGGTGCACCACGCTTGGGCGTGCCCACACTTGGTCGATCAAGCTTTTCACGTGTGTCGCATTTGGAAGGCATCTAAAACTTAATATTTAATGAGGGATTTGGTTTTTATATACATATACATATCCAATCACCACAATATATAGTATGTATCATATACCTGCTATATCCCACAAAAAACATGCATAAACGATAAAAAGCAATGATTATGGCCATCCTATTTGTGATTCCTCGAGCCAAGAGGAATCACGGTCATCTAGGTCTACATCACATGCAACCTGTACAAGATGAAATATGAGTCTGCCTTTCTGGGTTTGATCAGCTCATCTCCATGACTGATCGGCTCACCATCAGGTAGGTTGTTCTGGTGCCACCAGCCGATCGACTGGCGCCTCCAGCCGATCGGTTCACCGGTCATCGTGCATCTCCTCAGGTCGCCACCCGATCATCTCGTTCATCGAATCGGCCGTCTGGATCACCAACCGATCGGTTCACTCCTTGAACCGATTCTCTTCAGGTTGTCCGCCGTTCTTTGACATAACAGGAAATAAAATCTATGCTATTTACAATTGAATTGAGAAACCCCGAGTTACATTCGGGGGGAGCAAAGGTAGGAAAAGAATTCTCGAATTATTTCGAGTTACATCAGGAATATGAGAAAGGGAATCGGTGCGCAGACCGAGATGCAAGCAACCACACAAACAACCATACACAGATATAGGGGATAATAGGCCATAATCATGCTACACATCCACCACAAAACTTGTTTAAGGGCGACGCGTATCGAGTGCATTAATATTACATATCATATATGTATATTAGGGATTTGTGGATTGGACATGTATAAAGCCGATATTATTCGCATCGCATGCAATAAATAAAGGCAACAAACCAAAATCGATCGCATCGATAATCCTAAAATATAGAGAGGTTGACGTGGCTCTGATACCACTTTAGGGTTTTAGAGGAGGCAGAGAAGCAGCGGAAACAAAAAATTTTCTCCACAAACCCAGAACAAAAGGAATCGCGTCAACATCTATATAATAGGAAAGATGGTTTGTGAATCATACCTTGTCTCGAGGCTTGCTCGGTGACAATACCACGCGCCTTGCGCGGTCTTCACCTCCGGTCTTGGACGGTGTCTGTGCAGCTCCTGGTCACACCGGGACTGACAACTCCTCCTCCTACAGGATTGTCGGATGACAGTTGTCCTCCTGAGCGGCAGTGACCTCCCGCCTCTGAAGTAGTCCACACGGACCACCTGGAACTCCACTCTCCTTGTCCCACAAGGAAATGGAAGGAGTCGCACCCTCCTATTGACGTACTAGTCGCCAACACACTCTCCTGCTGTCAATTGCAACTACAGTTGTCCTTCCCTTCCTGCACCTCCCTTTGCGGGAAGCACTTGCTCGGGCTCTCTCTCGGTTACCAAAACTAGAGAGAATGACAACTTTGTAGAGCAATCAACTTGCACTGAGTTGTACTCTGAGAAGCCCCCAATACCCCTATATATATAGGCGGGTCATGGGACAGGGTTCTCTGTGCCCGGCAATACGGGACTAAAAGCAGGAGTAGAAGGGTTCGGGATTTTCCACAAAAAGCAACCATCTCGCAACCTGAACCGATCGGTTCACAAGTGAACCGGTCGGTTGGGGACCTGAACCGATCAGTTCATCACTGAACCGATCGTTTGGGACCCTTGAACCGATCGGTTCACTCATGAACCGGTCGGTTGGGGTTCCAGGTTGGTTCCCGATTGACTTTCCTTCTTTTGTTTCCAATCGGTATCGAATACCAATCCTATTTCCAATCAAATTGGATAATTGAAACGAAAAGAAAATTCTCACCAATCCTACTTTCCCAAGTTTCTCGATTGCACCAGTTGAACCGATCGGTTCAACACTTGAACCGGTCATTTCACTTTGTGCATGAGCCGATCGGTTCAATAATTGAGCCGGTCGGTTCAGCAACCTCAGCCGACCGGTTCATCACATGAATCGATCGGTTGGGAATGCAGATTGTGCAGAATCAGTCAAATGCGGTTTCAATCAATCTGATACTCCAATCAATGCGTCCAACACCTTGAACATTATGATATTGAGCTATCGATTAATTGAGTGTTTAATTGAACTACTAAACTCCTTTAGTAATCAATCTAAACATTTCTTGTGGAAAAAACTCCTCTTCCAATTTAAATCCTATGTGTGTGACCCTGCAGGTCCATATCACGTTGGCAGTGAAAGTCCATAACACTTATGACTTCACAAGCAAAGAGCGGTGCCTAGTCACACATCATTGCTACCCAAGTGAAAGTAGAAAGTTGGAGAACAACTTTCATCCTACAATCCGTGAATGGTGTTACAGTGAATGTATAATTCCTTTGTCACTGATATCCAGAATGAACTCGAGGCATGGAACAGTCATCATGTCAATGTTCATTCATTTCCTTGATCTCAGAGTAGACCGAGTGAGATGTGTATGACATCAATATCACATATTGATTCACACGTGCATGCACATGCCTTTCTTAATCCTACTCATCAAGTGGCCAAGGATATCAAACGCCCTTAGGAGGGACAAATCCCATATCTATCACTCACCCCTCAAAAGCCCCATGTGTCAAAGCCACCCAATCATCACCTTTATAACAACCCATGTTTCAGGATTGCGTTTGATGATGTCAAAGTGTACCCAACGACATGTGTTGAGTGTAGTGATTTCAGGTCTAAGAATCACACTCACCACCATCACTGTGAGAGCTAACTGTGACGACCAAGTCATGGTTCCATGTGTCACTCTCACGGTGGGTCTGTCTGGTACCTTGTTCTCTAACAAGTACCTATGTGCTTGGTTTGATATCACCATATCATGACTAATGAGATTCTGTCATCAACCAACACACAATCTAGTCTTTAGTGTTATTGATGTCTATGGTTATTTCCACAATAACAACCGACTAGGGACTAAACAAGAAAGAATACCCTCAACATCCGTATGATCTCATCGTTTAGGTCCTCAACCCAAAAGCATACGTCATTGAGTAAAACAATCTTAGACATCTCTCAGGTTACACCATCATCTCAGAAATAGTTTAAACATATAGATTGGAAATTGCCTTTATTATTATTCAAATCAATTACAAAGTATCCCATTACAATCATCATATGACTTGCTCTATGGGCATACATACCAACAGTCAATCGGCACTTGGGAGGAGCTTCTAAAAGTCTTTTTGGCAAGATATTTTCCACCTAGCAAAACTTTGCAGCTGAGGATTCAACTCGTCAATTATTCTCAAAGGGATGGAGAGACCTTGTATGATACATGGGAGAGGTTCAAAGATCTCCAACATCTTTGTCCACGTCACAGTCTAAGCAATTGGCTTCTATTGCAATCTTTCTATAATGGTTTGTGCTACAATACAAGGATATCTATTGATGCAGCTACAAACGGAGCTCTAATGAACAAATCTTATGGAGAAGCTTTTGTTGTTATTGAAGATATGGCAGAAAACCATTACCAGTAGAGCTCGGATACAAGCTACAAGTCATCTTATTCAGCTACTACATCCGAGATACAAGTGGGGAGTCACATGGTTGATGCTATAGACATAATTGCAACAAAGCTAGACACTTTATCACAAAGGTTTGAGAAGCTAAGCACACAACCATTTCAAGCAACCAATTTTATTTGTGATGCATGTGGGTTGCTTAGACACTCATCTTATACATGTTATGCTTCTTATATTTATTCTCCAATGAGCTACACTCCACTGGACTTCTACAAAAATGTGAACCTAAATTTCATAGATCCACAACAACCATAAGTAACTTCTAGATTAGAGTCCATGCTTGCAACATTTGTTTCAACTCAATGCAGCAAAATGAGGAGCTCCATCAACAAAGACAATCAATTAAGGGTGCCATTTTCCAACTCTCTTCTAAGTTGGACGGTATTGCCACTCATGCACACATCTTAGAGAAACAAATTGTCCAGCAAGCTCTTTTTAGCAAAGAAGCATTTCCACCTTTCTTGCCTAGTCCACCGGAGATGAATCCTACTTATTTCAAGTCGGTGACATTGAAGAATGGAGTTTTTATAGCGGTATATCCTGTAAAGTATGATGATGTTGATACCCATGATGATTATGAAGTTGCAACTAAAGGGGAGAAAGCTACAACACATGCTCTACATGTTGATTCTTCAAGCAAGCCACATGTCCTTCTTCCTCACATTCTAGATGACACATTGCTTTATAATGAGAACACTCTTCCCAACTCATATTTTGATGATGCTTCAAAGGAGAATGAAAAGACAAATAGTATTGGCATACAAAAGACTATTCTTGTTGCAGCTCATAGGTGCTTTTTCTTGCCTCAAATCAAGGACATATTTGCAAGGAGGCATCAATCTTTAGCACAACAATTTCCAGCTGCAAATCAGAGCACCGGTCCTCAATGGACTTTGATGTTTCCACCATGATGAGGTACCCGGTTGCAACCTTTTTAGTTTGATTTATGAGGTGAGGACACTGCAGATTTCAAGCTTAGGGGGGAGCAACCGGATGGTAACCTAGTTCTTTTAGCTTTTCCCTTTCATGTTATTTGCTTCTTGTCATTTTCTTTTGTTTTATGTTCACATTTTAGTTGTTGTTTTCAGTTCTCCTCTTCTGGTGGAAAATCTAGTATGATATGAGGTTTATCTTTTATATGTGGATAGAACTCCTATGCTTAACTGGTTGTCCTGTTTTGATGAGAAATATCATTTGGAGAAATTGTAAAAGACATGCATTAATCATATGTTACCTTTTGGCCATCAATGTGTGCTTAACTCTGGTTTATGCTTTTAGCCTAACATTCATCTTTCACATCCTTTATTACTTAAAACATGTGATGGTTTCAATTTTTGTGAGTAAATCAACTTTACAACATCATTTAGAATATGGGATGCCCTTGCCAAGCTCTTAGTGCATTTTCAACCACTCTTTCAATGAAAAAAAATCAAAACAAATGAATGAAATTTAGCTGATGTTGCAATTTAGTTGACTCTCCTATGTTTTGGAAAATATAAAATTTCTTTTGGCTTATCTCAGCTTTATACCCCATAAAAGATGGCTACACTGCCCATGTATCATGCAAGCCTAGTGTAAGTCCAATCTGGCCACGATGGTTAGGCGGTATGTCTTAAAAGAGGGTAAAATACCCCAACAGACACTCCATGTGTGCATAAGCCTACATTAGCAGCTGAGTGTCAGAACCCATAATCCATTATCATATCACTTTTGAGAAAGAAGGAGAGTACAACTAAAATTGTCAATTTTAACTAAGATTTCATCATCTGTATCCTTAATAGTTGAGAGTTTGAGTTGCACATCCACTAATTGTTTGGCTTGGTCATCCAAATTCTACTTAGTGTTGTTTAATTGATTGATTCATTTAATTGTGACCACCCCTGTTGAACTAAAAATTTCTTTCTTGGGTGTTTAAGTTGAATTGATGGCTATGAGTATAAACATGTTGATCATGGTTGGTTTGGTCTGATACACATCTTTCTTTTCATTTGATTTATGCATGGACTTGACAATTCTTCATTTGTGTTTCTATGCTCTTTTTGCTTGAGGACAAGCAATGGTTTAAGTTTAGGGGGATTTGATGTGCACAAATCATATCATCTTTTGGATCATGTGCAATGGTTTAAGCTTATTTTGATTCAATTATCACTCTCATTCATGCTATATTCTATATCTTTAGCTATTCTTACTTGTCTAATGGTTTGGATTGTAGGTACTATATTTTCCAATGAAATGATGAAATATATATCATATTATCTCTTATTGGATCACTCCTCAAGTATCTACATGTTTTGAGATTCGAAATTACGCAAATACCACTTTTTACAGCATGTAATTCGGACCTACACGCTGAAAGTTGTGATCAGAATACACAACAGCCCAGAACAGCCAAGTGCACGCCGTGCACCAAAAGTGCACACCGTGCACCAAAAATGCATGTCGTGCACCTGGAGCATCGAGCAGACCAAAAGTTTCTAGAAAGTTGCATAGCATTCACCTAGGAGCTAAAAGTTTCTAGAAAGTTGCACGGCGTACATTTCTTCAGCACACGCCGTGCACAGTGCATTTTGGAGCAAATTGAAAGTTTCTGAAAAGTTGCACGGTGTGCACTTTGGGTGCACGGCGTGCACCTGGCAGTTTCAGCATTTTGAAAAATATGAGTTTTTGTTTAAAATGAATTGGGAACTTAATGGGCGGTTATGCCCGGTCATTTGCGGAAGTTCTCTCATCCTTGAGCAAGCCTAGAGCATAGGAGGGTGATTTTGAGGGGAAAGGAGGTGGTTTCTTGCCAAAGAAACCCCATTCTTCCTCTCTTCTTCTCCAAGCTTCTTCTCCAAGGTGCAGTAGAGCTTCTTCGCTCCAAAAAGCTTCTCGGGAGGGAAGTTTGTCCGGTTTTGAGCAGCTGTAGAAGCGGGATTTTGTCCTTAAGTCAGAATTCTACCTTCCTTTGGTTACACCTTGGGATTGCTTAGCTTTTCCTTCTCTAAACCATGTTTAACTCTGAAATTTCTGCACATTTTCTGTTGTACATCATTTGGATGAGTAGACTCTTTTTCTTGGGCATGGGAGAGTAACTCCCATGTTATAGCTTGTATGAACATATGAATTTCATACTAAATATTAGTTTCTTGCATATTGCATGAGTTGTTTTAGATCTGAAATGCTTGTTTGTGTGATTGGCCATCATACTTGCATGTTTTATACTTTCTTTCATAATCTGAGAAGATGTGTTTGAGAGTATGGAGTTACTCTTTTGGCAACTTGTCCTTAACCGTGAGAGTGGTTGGGATTATGTTGAGGAGCAAGGTTTGTGATTTGAAATGAAATACATACACGAGAGTGATGTATGGAGTTAAAATCATCATCACTTCACCGGGAGGTCAGTGATGACTACAAACCTCCTTTGCAAGTTAATTAACATGTTTAAATTCGTATTTTAATATAAGCTATGATGTGATAGTGAAATCCCAAGTCTAAGATCCTTCCAAATTTGAATCTTAACCTTTCTTAAGTGATAATTTACTGTTTTGTTTTAAATATATAATTTAGTTGTTCTAATCCAATCATCTTGTGCACAATGGTCTAGATTATTGAAAATCATAACTCTTGCACCTAACTAACCAACCCTCCTTGTGTTCGACCTCGACTACAACTACTTTCGTATACTTGCGGGATATAGCTAGTTGAGTAAAAGATCATTCTTAATGATTGAAACTCTTCAGTGTAAACAACCAACATTTTACCTTCGAATTTTTCTTCAATAATTTTACCTTTTCTCCAAATGTGTGAAAGTCTACTTTTTTGTCTGCCTTTTAGAGTAGCTTTAATGGACCATCCAAACCTACAAAGTATGAAAATTTTGGTCCCATATAGTGGTCCATAGGAATGTTACTACAAGTTTTTTATCATTTGAACTTATTTGGAACAATTTAATATGAAGAGTTCAGCACATATTTGGGTCACCAAATTTAACTACAATTGAATAATTTTGTTTTCAATAAGTAGTTGTGACAGAACTATCTTCGGTCGGACATTTATTTGATCGGAAGAATTTTTGGTCAAGCTATTTGTCGATCGAAAAGATTTGCCAGTAAAAACAATGTTAATAGACATACTATCGGTCGATCTTGTCTTTGATCGGAAGAGGTACTAGTTGAGAATTTTGTCGACCGAGATAAGTTTTGTACATTTTCAGCAATTTCAGCATTTCAAATGTAAACATATCATGTTATAATTCACAATTAAGTAATCAAGGATATACAAGTTCAAGCTTAATATGGTTGAGATAAGACATTATAAATTTCAAAGTGAAGCTTAGGTCAAATCTCAACTAACATGACCAACATTTTTAAGTTGGGGGTTTTGGAACACAAAGAAAGTCAACATCCTTTTTCTTGTATGGGAAGGAGAATGAATAATGTCCAAAATGTAAATAGTAATGACAACAGATAGAATCAATTTCATTTCTCTTCTTAGATAGATTATCTTTAGGCACATACATGACTTTAGTCTTGGATACTTGTCTCCTTTTTGTTTTAGGCCTTTGATAGGATTTATCTTTATGTATATAACCTAGGCCTCTTCTCCCAATTTGGCCATAAGAATCCTTTAGGATTTTATCACGAATACCATTGTTTTTCAAGCTACTAATATCCCTTTGTAACTTTACAATTTCATCCATTTTCTTTTTAATATTAAGTTTGCTTGATCAAGATTGGATGACAAAATATCTCTTTCTTTCACAATATCATCATAATCTAAATGAGTACACAAGATAGGTTGAGTTCGAAGATCATTTAATTTTGCAAGAAATTCAACCTTTTCTTGAAAAAGAAGATTATAGTTTGTTTCCAGAGTATGTAACTTCATATTACCATCATTAAGAGATGATTTCAAGGTGTCCTTTTCAGACATAACACTTTCTTTTTCAGCACCAAGGTCTTTTAATTTAGCATATAGATCTTCATTAGTTTTTATAACTCTTTTTAATTTCTTCTTACAATCAACATACTTGTCACGCAATTCTTCAATACTAGCAAGTAATTCTTCTTTAGATAAATCAAGTAGACCTACTTCATTCTCTTCTTCATTGGTTGTAGCAATGAGACATTGTACCTTGTCTTCTTTAGTCATGAGGCATTCTACTTCTTCTTCTACACTCTTACTATCATCGCTTGAGTCATCCCATGCTGCTTTGTAGGATTTTTCCTTCTTCTTGAGAGAGGATTTCCTTCCCTTCTTGACTTTAGAACATTCATTCTTTAAATGTCCCTTTTTTCCACATTCAAAGCACCGAGGGGAAGAGGAAGAATAAACACTAGAAATTTTGTTAGATTTATATCTTCTATATTGCTTACCATTTGCAATGAGATCCTCTTCTTCACTATCTTCTTCACTTGTATCATGGCTAGCTTTAGTTGTAGCTTTAAATGTAATGTCCTTACCTTTCTCCTTTTTGTGTTCGGCCTCCAATCTTTCTTCTTCTCTAAGGGTGACCTCATGAGTCTCTAGGTTTCCAGTGAGCTGCTCCATCCTCAATCTGGTGAGATCATTGGCTTCTTCAATGGTCGTCACCCTTGGGTTGTACTTTGGAAGCAAAGACCTAAGAATTTTGGAGACTTGATCTTCTTCACTTATAAATTTTCCTAATGCACTTAAACTGTTAATAATAGTAGAAAATCTTGCATACATATCACTAATAGATTCATTTGTATGCATACGAATGTGTTCAAATTTTTGTTTAAGCATACTTTTAGAATTTTTAACGTGAATGGTTGCTTCATGTATAATGGAGAGTTTATGCCATATGTCATTAGTAGTTTCACATGAAGATATTCTATTGAATTCACTTATAGAAATAGAACAATATAATATGCTTACTGCCTTAGCATTTAGTTGAGCTTGTTTTACTGTATTTGCTTCCCATGTGCCATATTCAATTTTGGGAAGCACATATGTTGTACATACCATCCTCTAAAGCTCGCAGTTGATGCCTTGGAAGAAGAACTTCATCCTTCTCTTCCAATAGTTGTAGTTGATTCCATCAAATGGTGGTGGATGAGATACATAGGTTCCCTCCAAGTTTAGGTTGTTAAGCACACCGTCCCCCATCCTTCAAGACTTTTTAAGGCTACTTAAAGACCTACTCTGATACCAATTGAAAAGATCTAGAGGGGGTGAATAGAGCTTTTTGGAACTTTTAAAGTTAATTAAACAATTAAAACACTCAACCAAAGAAGAAGGGGGAACAAGAAAGATACAAGGATGTAGAGTGGTTCCTACCTTTGAAATCAAAGGTAGTCACTCCACTACCCAATTGTTTCCAAACGGGATTTTGAAGGTGATTAATTTTATTACCTCGCAAGGATGTTACATAAAATACAATCAGCTTCCTTCTACACTCTTGAAGTATCCTTCACCTGAAGTATCCTCAACCTCCTTGAAGCAACCTTCTTGAAGTAACTCCAAGTCCTCAGAGTAACCTTCACCTCCTTGAAGTAACTCCACCACCTTGAGATAACCTTCCTTTAGAAGTAGCTCCAACCTCCCTTGAAGCAGCCTTCTTTGAATTAATCTCAAGCACACCTCCTTTCAACAGCCTCCAACCTAGGAGTACTCAAGGAGAACAAGATACAATATAAAAGAATAAGATTGGAAGAAACAAAGTATTTCACCAATTTCGTACAACGCTTTGATCCTATATCAAGTGTATAGATCTCTTATCCACTAAAGATGGACGTGGCCATATGTGGTAGCTAGGAGATTGTAGATATAGGACACTAAATTGAAGCTTCTAAACATAAGATGGCAACTATAGCTTTGGCTTTGTTGCTCACTAGAATGTATTTTCAAGTGTAATTGTGTGTATTGGATGTACTAAGGCCTCTCCTGTTTATAGGCATGAGTTGTAAGGGCTTAGGGGCGTTATATAGGGTTTCTAAAGTGTTCTTAGTGCTCAACTAGCCATTAGGTGTCCACTAATTGCTTTGCAATGGCTAATTATTTTGTGCTGAAAAGTGCAATCCATAAACTGTCTCGATCGAGAAGTTTGTCGACCGAGGTGTGTCTCGGTCAAGCCTTTGTTCGATCGAGGGAGGGTTTGGAGTGAATGTGTTGCAACATTCATTTCCAACTTCCAACTACTACCTACTCTCAGTGTCATAACTATGGAACCTGCTCGAAGGTCTATCTCGGTCGAGAATGTTGTCGACCGAGGGTTGTTCCAGGGTTACATGTGCAGGTCAATAATCAGTGCTCCTGACTTATACTGAGGTGGTTATCAATCGAGAATTTTGTCGACCAAGGGTGTCTCGGTCGAGCAGTTTACGACTGAGAATGTCCCTATTTCAATATGTTGAATCATCTACTAAGTGTGTGTATTAATGTGTACTTGTGATTCAATCTTAGGGAAGGAAATATCTAATGTGTTGTGAGTGGATAGGGAAGATCTAATGCTTTATTTACATGATATCTTTGTACTTGTACATTATATACTTGTACAAGTTTTTACATTGAGTACAATCATGAAAATAAAAATAATTTAAGCATATTGATCTTCCAATTTGTATCGATCTTCAACTATCCACTGCCTTATTTGTTATCCCAGAAATATGAAAATAGCAAGTTAGATCCACAAGAATGAAATGTTTGTCATCATCAAAACAAAGGGTATATTAATGTCCAATTTAGCCAACATTGATACCATGGTTCATGTGAACTATCTTGCTTGTTATGGACTGGATATTCTCTTGATATCTATCTTGTTATTTGTGGCATGTTTGTCTTATAAATTGATATGTTCCCACTTTGAAGTGGATGTTTATATGTTTGTGTTGTCCATTGTGTGATGAAAACATTGTATAATCTAATTATTCTTTTTACTTGCCTCTACATTTTACATGCTATGTGATTCAGTAGCACTAGAAGTAGTGTAATTGCATTGCTTTGGTTTATGGGACTTACCTACCATTGTTATTTATAGTGTTCTAGGGCTATTCTTATCTCACATGCATGCAAGTTGATGTTTTTTCTAAGATTAATTACAAGTCATACAATCATTACAAGTGATTTGCAACATTATTCTAATGGATTTACATCATATTCCAAAAACATACACTTGTATTGACTTTGGCTTGTCTTTTCTCCAAGCTGAGATGTGTGAGTCAGGGCATATGGAGTGTGTCTATGCATAAAACGATAGGGATTTCACTTTGGTTGTTACCTCGATTATCTTCACAACAATAGTGGCCCTTGATCTTCAATCTGACGTCTCACACCAGACACCTCACCTAGCACTTCCTAGCTGCTCATGCCCTCAGTTCACTGAAATTCCATGGTCCCTGGTCTCCAGCCACCACCCCGCCACACTGGACTGTGTGGGCCCACTCCAATGTGGCTTCACGCCACTGGCTGGTCCGTCTTAGTTTACCGGTCACCGCATCACTGTGTCTGCCTCACGCCCTTTGTCCTCCCTATCCAGAACAGGGGACGAACAGGGGTGGCACTTGAAGAAGCCACACCCACTGGTGGAGAGGAGAAATGGAGGCTCAAGGACTTAGGTAGCCACCTGGGATGTCGTCAGTGATCGGTTGGGTCCTATGGTATTGTTGGTGTCACTGGTCACTACCAGCTACTAGAGGGGGACCTCTATGACGTTGCATTGGTCCAGAAGGGGAGATGAGGGGGGTAGGTTTAGGGGAGAGAGATAGCTAGAGAATAACCCGAGCACATGGAAAGAGCAGCTAGGTGTGTGGAGGGCGAAATGCGCCCTAGAATCACAAAGAGAAGGAACTCTTACCTAGACTTTATCAAAGGCAATAGACTCCATGGGGAAAAGAGGGGGAGTTCTTGGGTGTGAGATAACAAGGAGAGATGACAGAACAGAAAGAAGAAAGAAAAGAATAGGACTTAGGTTTTGATTGGGAGGGGTTTATAAAGGACCAAGAGTCTAGGTTTTACTCCATCGTGGGGTGGACTTTGGAGCTCCCCATTGCCTGATATGTATAGTGGGGAGGAGAAGAGCTCTTACCATGTGCTTTATGTTTTCCCCAAAGAGGATAGAACGAAGGATATGGATAGTGGGCTTGGGCCCAAAATGTCCAGCGTCGACACAAAAGAAAAATAAAAGAGGATAGAACTGGATTATAATCAAGATGAAAAGTAATACTTTCAAGGCTTGTAACTACTTCATTGATCCAATTGGGGTGATCCTCACAAAGTTGGATTTGAAATTGAGTTCACTACAACATGAGACATGTTATAAATCCAAAATATCATGGTATTATGGTTCAAAATCTGATGTAAGAAGGTAACATGATAAAGTATGACATTTGGTCCAATTTCTCAAATTAGGGCCACATGTCATGAGATTAGTCATTGAGGTGATCATATTAAGTCAACAATACACTCAATAACTGAGATGGAAATTATATTATGTGAGATGGGTCCCTTAGAGAGAGAGAAAGAGTGTAATGAATGGAGCAGAAATCCAGATTGTCACATCCTCCCCTCCTTAAAAGAAATTTCATCTTTGAAATTCATATAAGATCGTATTTAGGAGTCAAACTCATAATCCATCATATGTCATTTACCATCCCATAGGTCTCAACTCATCCCCCACCATGGGGTACACACATATGTTATCTTAATCAAGTGTGTACTCATCCCAACCATACATGTCTCCTAGTGTTTTATCATATTATGACATCATCATAGCATTAAGGTTTTCCCATCCCTTAGTATCCCTAAATTAGGGCTTTTGTTCATATCTTCATATGAGACCAAGGCGCATTATCAATATCTATGTTATCAATTCCTCAAGCGAACATGTTCATCGTCAAGACCTTTAAATGATATTATCATTGAACATACATTTCATGGTTATATCAATGTTTCATGTGTGTCATAGTTTCCCCAAGTTATGCTACTCATCAACAATTATGTTCTTTATTCCTCATTACGTTTGAAATTAAGCAATTTATTCATCATGTTTATTCAAGTAATACCCCAAAGAGCATCATCATTTCGAGATTATTTTTCATTTGGGTATGAGATGGGCCATGTTACCCCTGATTATTCAAGCTAAGATCTCTAAACATCATCATATCAAGTTAATGATTCCAAATTACTTCCTTCATGTATGGTATGATTTCATATGAGGTTTAGATTATGAGAGTGACTATTATGCATTTATTGAATCTTAACTTAAGTGAGATTCATGTATCAAGCATCATTTGAAGAACAACATTATCATCAACGTCAAGATTTCTTAAGTATCTCACTTGTATTTAGAAAGAGCTTGCTAGGATCAAGACACTCAAACTAAGACCAATCTATGTCAAGGCAAAACATGCTAACCACCAAAAACTATCCATATAAAACTTTTACCCTACATACCAAATGAGAGTAACTACTAGATTCCTTTATATCAAACCACTAACCCAAGTATGAGGCTTATCGTGGAGATCACATATCATGTACAATCATCTTAGGGTCTAGGGACATCTCCCTCACCTATATAGTAAGAATATCCAATACTCAAATGCCTCCATTTCTAGGGTTGTATCTTTTCATAGGAAATCTAGGGTTCAACATTTTCAAGGGACCACATACTAGGTGACTCAACTCACATACTTAGTACTCTATCTAGGAACTCATCCTCATGTATTTCAGCCATGCATATTTTTCAACATTTTACATATTTTGGAATTTAGGTACTCTGACCTTCTCTTGTGGCATGTCAACTCGTATCAAGAGATCACCCTTTTTGTATGTCCCATGCTGGAGGTCCTCCTTTGTAAAGAGGTTGAGGCCTATCTTGGTCTCAAATCATATCTCATGTATCGTAAGTCAACATATACAATACTAGGAAGCCAATCATGCCAACCCACCAACTATGTTTAGCACGTCAGACAAGCTATAAATGTCAAACATAGTCCAAAATCCAGCTAGGGTTGCACGATAAAACTCATCTCCTATCATCATATCATACTTGACCCTCTCAAAACAAATTTGGGTCATATCAACATCAACATCATTAACAACATCATCAACATCATCGTCGTCATCATCATTATCATCATCATCATCATCATCATCATCATCATCATCATCTTAGGTTATCTAGGCTACTCACTAGACAAACCTTTTTCATGGATCTAGACAGCTCTAGAGGCTATATCGTTCATCTAAACTCTCTCATCTAGACTAATGTTACATCTCTTTCTCATAGGTTGCATGGACACTCACTTCCTTTCAGCGTGTGATAACATTTTTCATATGTACATATAATAATACTTGAAATAGGTTTTCTCTAACATTGAAATCGGAGATGAAAACCACCATACTCCATTCAATCAAAACCAAAACCAAAATGAGTTACCACACTCATTAAGAAGTCTAGTACCATGACACATAGAGAACTACCAAGAACATGGTGTACATCTATGTAGCAACCCTAAGCACATGACGTGAACATATGTCTAGGTTGTAATATAAGATCTCCCTTTCCTCACCCTGCTAAACCTACAGCCCATACTATAAGACAGAAGGAGGAGAAAAGAAGTATCTAGGGATTACACAAGTCTACACCTAGTTCTAGAACATCTATATTCTAACCTAGATGCTAATTCAAAATAGTCCACAAAGGACATCTTATTAAGTTTCTAGGGTTGAGATGTAAGGTTATGTTTAGTTTGTGTTTCATGTGAGAAATGTTGGTATAGTTATCATTCATCCTATGATACCATCTGTCATGGAGATGGAATCCCAGTCCCATGAACCAAATGAATACCAAAGATGACATGTGGAAGCGTGCAATTCTTGGCATACATGAACCGATAACAAGATAAAAGCACCAATCACAATCTCAACATTCAACAAATGTTATTAAGCAACATTTTTATTACAAAATTTCAGTTACATGTTCATGAATACAATTTTACTAGTCTGCTCATGTGCACTATGGATCTACAACAAGTACACTTGACATAGATCACCAAGCCCATCAGCTGCTAGCCATATCTAAACCTATAAAATACGTGAAACAAGGTGGGTCAATCACACGAGGTGTCGAGTATAGGGCTAAATGATACATATACATAAGTTTTGCATAATTTGAAAAGAATTGTAGAAGTAAACAAGCAAGAAAAAATAACATGTTAAGTGCTTAGCAAAATGAGAGCACATATTTTATATCACTTTACTCCAATTATACCATCATATCATGTATGCATAAGGCCTTTGACCAACTTCCCATTGGAAGGGTCCGTAAGGATGCTCAAGATTATCTAACCCTTTTATGCATGAGGGACCTCTAGGCCATCGCCAAGAGCTAACCTTGTTTCTTCATGAGGGACCTCAATTACTAAATTAATAGAGAAAAACCTTGTTTCAACATTGTATAATAGAGTTTCTACATATTATGTTTGCAAGTTACAAAACAACGATATGAGACAAACATTGAGTACATACTAGAATACTACACACAATATGTGATCAAACAAACAAGCATAGATATGTATCTCATTTCAAGAAAGAAAGCCATAGTCATTTAATTAGTAAAGCATATACCTGATTCAGAGGTTCCATAACCTATCCTTGACCATCTAGCAAAAAGCCACACCTGATTAAATACAAGATTACGTACATATATTAGATTCTCATCAACAACCCTTACTAGTTCATTTTAGGGTTATTTTCAAGTTAGATTCAATATTGCTTATTAGTGCATTAGATGATCTTATACTTATCTAGGGGGCATTAGCAAGGTAGGGTTCGAGTTCCAAGTCATTCTGAGGTTCCATGCATTATATAAGGCCATTTCAAGGTTAAGGTCCCCTAAGTGCATAACTAGATCAAAAGACATAAAATAGGGCATACCAGGTCATGATCTAAACAAGACAAGGGATCCAAGCATCAAGCATGATTTGTGTTAGAAAGATATAGAAAAATAAAGCATAATCAAATATAGATAGATGTCCCCAAGGGTCAAGGCATATTAGTCCAACATTGGTATCAACATTTTCACATGCATGCAAACATTAACATGGTTCATATGCCAAAAAGATTTACATGTGACTTAGGTGGAGATCTACAACAAGGGGAAAGAACCGTAATAGACTCAAAATAGATTAGAGGGAGTTTATCAAAAAACCATATCCACATGAGATTAGGACACAAGCAAGGCAAGAAAGTCATAGGTGTCTCACTAGGTCAACAGTAGTGAACCTAGAGTCACTTGTAACATCATAATACGACATAGTGTGAATCTTGGGAAGAATAGGGCCTCTAATCTTCATGGAGCTACTAAATTCAAGAACATAATGGGGTTTGTGGTATTACAAAACCAAGGTTCCATATCTAAATCAAGTCACCCTCAGACATCATCACAAAGAGGTCAAAATCATGCATCTTAGGTCATCAAGACTAGAAGGAAGGTTGTAAGTTTTCCCAAGGGTTCCAACAGCTTAAATTTACTGATATCATGATTAGTTAAGAACTTTGAGTCATTAGGAGCAAGGTTGGCATCAAAGGAGCAACATACATCATTATAGTCCAATATGGTCACATATGTACAAAAAGGAGTCATTTATGAGCAATAGGGAGAGTACGACCTTCATTTAGTTCAAGGATATGTAAAAGGTACTGATTAAGGATCAGGGGGTATATTGAGTAACCAAGATCCAAGCTTGCATCATAAACATACATCAACTATACTCCAAAGTATTAAAGTAGGCATATTTGGGGGAAAAGGAAAACAAACGATCTAATTGGATCCTGAAACCTAGTCTATTGCATAGATCTTTTCAAGTTGATTAATTTGGTATATAATTTCACCCTATTTGGCCTTCGTATGAGGAAGATATGGTTTTTACAAAGATTACATTGAAACTATAGGGATTTTACTTTGGGTGTTACCTCAATTATCTTCACAGCGATTGTGGCCCTTGATCTTCAATATGACGTCTCACACCAGACACCTCACCTAGCACTTCCTAACTGCTCGTGCCCTCGGTTCACTGAAATCTCATGGTCCCTAGTCGATATCCATCGCCCCGCCACACTGGACTATGCAGGCCCGCTCCAACATGGCTTCACGCCACGGCTGGTCCGCCTCAGTTTACCGGTCACCGCATCACTGTGCCTGCCTCGCGCCCTTTGTTCTCCCTATTCAGAACAGGGGAGGAACAGGGGAGGCACTTTAAGAAGCCACGCCCACTAGTGGAGAGTAGAAATGGAGGCTCAAGAACTTAAGTGGCCACTTGGGATGCCGTCGGTGATCGGCAGGGTCCTATGGTATCGTTGGATCCCCTAGTCACCACCAGCTGCTAGAGGGGGACCTCTATGGTGCTGCATTGGTCCAAAAGGGGAGAGGAGGGTGAGGTAGGGTTGGGGGAGAGAGAGAGACAGCTGGGTGATAACCTGAGCACATGGAAAGAGAGGCAAGGTGTGTGGAGGGCCAACTGTGCCCTGGAATCATGAAGAGAAGGAACTCTTACCTAGACTTTGGCAGCGGCGATAGACTTCATGGGGGAACAGAGGGGGAGTTCCTGGGTGTGAGATAACAAGGAGAGATGACAGAACAGAAAGGAGAAAGAAAAGAAGAGGACTAAGGGTTGGATTGGGAGAGGTTTATAAAGGACCAAGAGTCTAGGTTTTGCTCCATCGCGGGTTGGAGCTTGGAGATCCCCATTGCCCAATCTGTATAGTGGGGAGGAGAAGAGCTCTTCTCATGCGCTCTAAGTTTTCCCTAAAGAGGATAAAACGAAGGATATGGATAGTGGGCTTGGGCCCAAAATGTCCACCGTCAGCACAAAAGCAAAATAAAAGAGGATAGAACGGGATTATAATCAAGATGAAAAGTATGAATTTCGAGGCTAGTAACTACTTCATAGATCCCATTGGGGTGATCCTCATGCTGTTGGATTTGAAATTGAGTCCACTACAACATGAGACATATTATAAATCCAAAATATCATGGTATTATCATTCAAAATCATATGTAAGAAGGTAACATGATAAATTATGACAATTAGTCCAACTTCTCAAATTAGGGCCACATGTCGTGACTTTTGTCATCGAGGTGATCATATTAAGTCATCAATACACTCAATAAGTGAGATTGAAATTATATTTAGTGAGATGGGTCTCTTTGAGAGAGAGATATAGTGTAATGGATGGAGAAAAAATGCAGATTGTCACACCCTCCCCTCCTTAAAAGAAATTTCATCTTTGAAGTTCGTACAAGATCGTAGTTAGGAGTCAAACTCAAAATTCATCATATGCCATTTACCATCCCATAGGTATCAACTCATCCCCAACCATGGGGTGCACACATGTGTTATCCTAATCAAGTGTGTACTCATGCCAACCATACATGTCTCCTAGTCTTTTATCATATTATGACATCATCATAGCATTAAGGTTTTCCCATCCCTTAGTATCCCTAAATTAGGGCTTTTGTTCATATCTTCATATGAGACCAAGGTGCATTATCAATATCTATGTTACCAATTCCACAAGAGAACATGTTCATCGTCAAGTCCTTTAAATGATATTATCATTGAACATACATTTCATAGTTATATCAATGTTTCATGCGTGTCTTAGTTTCCCCAAGTTATGCTACTCATCAACAATTATGTTCTTTATTACTCAATAGGGTTGAAATTAAGCAATTTATTAATCATGTTTATTCGAGTCATGCCCCCAAGAGCATCATCATATCGAGATTATTTTTCATTTGGGTATGAGATGGGCCATGTTACCCCTGATTATTCAAGCTAAGATCTCTAAACATCATCATATCAAGTTCACGATTACAAATTACTTCTTTCGTGTATGGTATGATTTCATACGAGGTTTAGATTATGAGAGTGACTATTATGCATTTATCAAAATTTCAACTTAAGTGAGATTCATGTTGCAAGCATCATTCGAGGAACAACATTATCATCAACGTTGAGGTTTCATAAGTATCTCACTTGTATTTAGAAAGAGCTCCCTACGATCAAGCCACTCAAACTAACACCTATCTATGTCAAGGCAAAACATGCTAACCACCAAACTCTACCCATATAAAACTTTTACCCTACATACCAAACGAGAGTAACCACTAGATTCCTTTATATCAAACCACTAACCCAAGTATGAGGCTCATCGTGGAGATCACATATCATGTACAATCATCTTAGGGTCTTGGGACATCTCCCTCACCTATATAGCAAGAATATCCAATATTCAAATGCCTCCATTTCTAGGTTTGTATGTTTTCATAGGAAATATAGGGTCCAACATTTTCAAGGGACCACGTACTAGGTGACTCAACTCACATACTTAGAAGTACTCTATCTAGGGACTCATCGTCATGTATTTCAGCCATACATATTTTTCAACATTTCACATATTTTGGAGTTTAGGTACTCTGACCTTCTCTTGTGGCACGTCAACTCATATCAAGAGGTCACCCTTTTTTGTATGTCCCATGCTAGAGGTCCTCCTTTGTAAAGAGGTCGAGGCTGTCTTGGCCTCAAATCATATCTCATAAATCATAAGTCAACATATACAATACTAGGAAACCAAGCATGCCAACCCACCAACTATGTTTAGCACGTCATCCAAGCTATAAATGTCAAACATAGTGCAAGATCTAGCTAGGTTGCACGATAAAACTCATCTCGTATCATCATATCATACTTGACCCTCTCAAAACAAACTTGGGTCATATCAACATCAACATCAACATCAACATCATTAACATCATCATCATTGTTGTCGTCGTCATCATCATCATCTTAGGTTATCTAGGCTACTCAGTAGTCGAACCTTTTTCATGGATCGAGACAGCTCTTAAGGCTACATCTATCATACAAACTCTCTCATCTAGACTGATGTTACATCTCTTTCTCATAGGTCACATGGACACTCACTTCCTTTGTGTGTGTGATAACATTTTTCATATGTGCATATAATAATACTTGAAATAGGTTTTCTCCGACATTGAAACGAGCGATGAAGACCACCATACTCCATTCGATCAAAACCAAAACCAAAATGAGTTACCACACTCATTAAGCAGTATAGTACCATGACACCTAGAGAACTAGCAAGAACATGGTGTACACCTGTGTAGCTACCCTAAGCACATGACACGAACATATGTCTAGGTTGTGATAAGGTCTCCCTTTTCTCACCCTCCTAAACCTATAGTCCATACTACAAGACAGAAGAAGGAGAAAAGAAGGATCTAGGTATTACACAAGTCTACACCTAGTTCTAGAACATCTAGATTCTAACCTAGATGCTAATTCAACATAGTCCACAAATGACATCTTATTAAGTTTCTAGGGTTGAGATGTAAGGTTATGTTTAGTTTGTGTTTCATGTGAGAAATGTTGGTGTAGTTATCGTTCATCCTCTGGTACCATCCGTCACGGAGCTGGAATCCCAGTCCCATGTACCAAATGAATACCAAAGATGACATACAGAAGCGTGAAATTCTTGGCATGCATGAACTAATAATAAGATAAAAGCACCAATCATAATCTCAACATTCAACAAATATTATTAAGCAACATTGTTTATTACAAGCTTTCAGTTACATGTTTAAGAGTACAGTTTTACTAGTCTGCTCATGTGCACTATGGATCTACAACAAGTACACCGGACATAACTCGCCAAGCCCATCAGTTGCTAGCCATATCGGAACCTATAAAATATGTGAAACAAGGTGGGTCAATCACACGAGGTGCTGAGTACAGGGCTAAATGATACATATACATAAGTTTTGCATAATTTGAGAAGAATTGCAGAAGTAAACAAGCAAGAAAAAAATAACATGTTAAGTTCTTAGCAAAATGAGAGCACATGTTTTATATCACTTTACTCCAATTATACCATCATATCATGTATCCAGATGGTCTTTGACCAACTTCCCATTGGAAGGGCCCGTAAGGGTGCTCAATATTAGCTAACCCTTTTATTCGTGAGGGACCTCGAGGCCATCGCCAAGAGCTAACCTTGTTTCTTCATGAGGGACCTCAATGACAAAAGTCATAGAGAAAAACCTTATTTCAACATTGTATAATTGAGTTTCTACATATTATGTTTGCAAGTTACAAAACAACGATACAAGACAAACATCGAGTACATACTAGAATACTACATGTAATATTGATCAAATAAACAAGCACAGATATGTATCTCATTTCAAGCAAGAAATCCATAGTCATATAATTAGTAAAGTCTGTACCTGATTCAGAATTTCCATAACCTATCCTTGACCATCTAGCAACAAGCCACACCTGATTAAGAACAAGATTACGTACATGTATTAGATTCCCATCATTAACCCTAACTAGTTCATTTTAGGGTTATTTTCAAGTTAGGTTCAGCATTGCTTATTAGTGCATTAGATGATCTTATACTTATCTAGGGGGCATTAACAAGGTAGGGTTTGAGTTCCAAGTCATTCTGATGTTCCATGCATTATATAAGGCCATTTCAAGGTTAAGCCCCCCCCCTAAGTGCATAACTAGATCAAAAGAAATAAAATATGGCATACTAGGTCATGATTCAAACAAGACAAGGGATCCAAGAATCAAGCATGATTTGTGTCATTCTGAGGTTCCATGCATTATATAAGGCCATTTCAAGGTTAAGCCCCCCCCCCCCCGAAGTGCATAACTAGATCAAAAGACATAAAATAGGGCATACTAGGTCATGATCCAAACAAGACAAGGGATCCAAGCATCAAGCATGATTTGTGTCAGTAAGATATAGACAACGAGAGCATAATCAAATATAGATAGATGTCCCCAAGGGTCAAGGAATATAAGTCCAACATTGGTATCAACATTTTTACATACATGCAAACATTAACATGGTTCATATGCCAACAAGGTTTACATGTGACTTAGGTGGAGATCCACAACAAGGGGAAAGAACCCTAATAGACTCAAAATAGATTAGAGGGAGTGCATTAAAAAACATATTCACATGAGATTAGGGAACAAGCAAGGCAACCAAGTCATAGGTGTCTCACTAGGTCAACATTAGTGAACCTAGAGTCACTTGTAACATCATAATAAGACATAGCGTGAATCTTCAGAAGAATAGGGCCTCTAATCATCATGGAGTTACTAAATTCAAGAACATAATGGGGTTTGTGGTATTACAAAACCAAGGTTCCATATCTAAATCAATGTACCCTCATACATCATCACAAAGAGGTCAAACTCATGCATCTCAGGTCATCAAGACTAGAAGGAAGGCTATAAGGTTTCCCAAGGGTTCCAACAGTATAAATTTACTGATATCATGATTAGTTAAGAATTTTGAGTCATTAGGAGCAAGGTTAGCATCAAAAGAGCAATGTACATCATTATAGTCTAATATGGTCCCATATGTACAAAAATGAGTCATTTATGAGCAATAGGGAGAGTAGGACCTTCATTTAGTTCAAGGATATGTAAAAGGTACTGATTTGAGGATTAGGGGGTATACTGAGTAACCAAGATCCAAGCTTGCATCATAAGCATACGTCAACTATACTCCAAATGATTAAAGTAGGCATATTTTGGGAAAAAGGGAAACAAACCATCTAATTAGACCCTGAAACTAGTCCATTGTGTATATCTTTTCGAGTTGATTAATTTGGTATATAATTTCACCCTATTTGGCCTTAGTATGAGGAAGATATGATTTTTACAAAGATTACATTGAAACTATATGGATTTCACTTTGGGTGCTACCTCAATTATCTTCACAGCGATTGTGGCCCTTGATCTTCAATCTGACGTCTCACACCAGACACCTCACCTAGCGCTTCCTGGTCACTCGTGCCTCTGGTTCACCGAAATCCCATGGTCCCTGGTCGCCAGCTACCGCCTCGCCACACCGGACTATGCGGGCCCGCTCCAACATGCCTTCACGGCACTGGCTAGTCCGCCTTAGTTGACCGGTCACCGCATCGTTGTGCCTCCCTTATTTAGAATGGGGAGGAACAGGGGCGGCGCTTGAAGAAGCCGCACCCATCGGTGGAGAGTATAAACGGAGGCATAATGACTTAGCTGGCCACCTGGGATGTCGCTGGTGATCGGCTGGGTCCTCTGGTATCGCCGACGCCACTGGTTGCCTCCAGCTACCTAGAGGGGGGCCTCTACAGTGCTGCACAGACCAGAAGGGGAGATGAGGGGAAGGTAGGTTCGAGGGAGAGAGAGACGGCTGGAGGATAACCCGAGCACGTGGAAAGAGCAGCAAGGTGTGTGGAGGGCCAACTGCACCCTGGAATTGCGAAGAGAAGGAACTCTTGCTTGGCCTTTGGCAGCGACGGCAGACTCCATGGGGGAACAAAGGGGGAGTTCCTGGGCGTGAAGTAACAAGGAGAGATGACAGAACAGAAAGCAGAAAGAAAATATGAGGACTAAGGATTGGATTGGGAGGGGTTTATAAAGGACCAAGAGTCTAGGTTTTGCTCCATCGTGGGGTGGAGCTTGGAGCTCCCCATTGCCCGATCTGTATAGTGGGGAGGAGAAGAGCTCTTCTCGTGCGCTCTAAGTTTTCCCCAAAGAGGAAAGCACGAAGGAGATGGATAGTGGGATTGGGCCCAAAATGTCCACCGTCAGCCCAATAGTAAAATAAAAGAGGATAAAACGGGATTATAATCAAGATGAAAAGTAAGACTTTCAAGGCTCATAACTAGAGCTTCATAGATTCGATTGGGGTGATCCTCACGCTGTTGGATCTAAAATTGAGTCCACTACAACATGAGACATATTATACATCCAAAATATCACAGCATTATGGTTCAAAATCAGATGTAAGAAGGTAACATGATAGATTATAGCATTTAGTCCAACTTCTCAAATTAGGGCCACATGTCGTCAGATTAGTCATCAAGGTGATCATATTAAGTCATCAATAGACTCAATAACTGAGATGGAATTTATATTGAGTGATATGAGTCTCTTGGAGAGAGAGAGAAAGAGTGTAATAGATGGAGAAGAAATACAGATTGTCACAACAGCTCTTTGCAATAAGGACATAAGCTAGATGACAGGGTTATACCAAAGTTCACCAGCTCAACCTCTTCAGTCTTAGAGAAATCAGTAATGCAACATTGCAGCAAGAACAGATTAATGGGAGGACACTGCATCATCAGGATTTCTCGTATCTCCTCTTCTCCCATTGCTCCAAGTCATGAGAATCTAGATGTGTAGAATAGGTGAGAGATACATCCCTATTTATAGGTTCTAAATAGGGAAAACCCGTCTCCCATAGACAAGGAACTTTGTCTCCTTTTCCCTGGAGGAATCACACAATCAGCCCCATGTGGTAACATCGACAGTTAATGTGAACATGCATCTCGAGACAGTGGGACTATATGTCCCACTATACCGGTGGATTGTTACAATCTGCCACCTTCATATGGCACAAGGATCCAAGAAATCTTCCAATATACCATAGATATTCCAAAACTCTAAATCTGATTCTAAATCAAAGATTGCAAAGCCTCACAATTTTATTTAAACTTCAATTCAGATTATATATAAAGTTAAAGGATTCTTAGAAATACCATCATACATAATACATGATTTTTCTCCGTATAAGAAGGTAATACATCATGAAAAAAAATGCTAAGACAAACTCCACTTCTTCAATTTCTTTCTCAACTACCCTGCCAAGTACTTAGCCAAAGGTTGATGATCGGTGAAAGAAGATCTTGAAGCACAATGTTCTTTGCTTGCATCAGAGTGAATGACATTGGTGGGCCATTAGTGACTAGAAGAGAAGTTTTCTGGAAGGCACTTCCACAACCAAGACACCGTCCCTACATCACGAGGAAGTTGTTGCTACCTAAGATTTTGCGCATCTATAGTTAAATAGGGAATGTAACATCCCTGACCTAGGTTATGCCTTAACCCTGGGAGTTTTTCTTAAGCAAGTTAATTAGATCCTTTATTTTATCTTGTGAAAAGTAATTAAGGCTCAAGAGGAACTTATGTTTCAATTTTGGTCATGTTTGAATAATATTGAAGTAATGTTTGTTTATTTAGGACTAATGTGCAAATTACCCAATATGAGGGGTTAAATCGCAAATGTTACATAATAATATGTTCCTCAAGAATTTTGGAATCATGAAAATGAAGATGGTGTACAGTAATGGCTTATGAAAGCCTGAGTATCAAGAAAGAACTGATAAAACAATGTTTGTGCATTAAAACCTAGTTTTGGTGTAAAGTGCAATTTACCCAAAACCTAGGGTTCAATATGCAAATTACCACTTCAATAATGTCCCTAATAATTCTTGGCATCATGTAGAGAAAATAAAATGAGAGGGGCGCCTCATTGGAATTAAGTTGGGGGAGAGAGAATCTTGATATTAGAATAATCAAGATTTAAGCCTAATTGAAACCCTAATTCAATTTAATGCAAAAATAAATAAAATAATTGAAGGGCTTTCAACAAAAATTTATATGGTTGGATTCAGATGTGTGTGGAAAGCCTTAAGCCTTGCAAAGGCATGAGTATATCCCAAGGAGGTAAAGACTCCACTCACCATTATTATAAGAAAAAGAATTTCCACTCAAATAGGGATATTCCTTTTATAAGGGTTAAGGTGCTTAATTTCCTTTCCCTTAATTCTTGGATAATGGAAGGGAGCTCGGAGGGGATATATATGCCTTTTTATATAAGAAACCAAGGGGTAGAAGGTGGCAACAATTTTGGAATTAAAAGACTTTTATAAAACATTTTCTCTCTCATCAAGTTTCTTATAAAAGTACCCTTTTCAAGCCAAAACAAAGGCTTTTTCGGAACCCACCTCTTCTCTTTGCTTGGAAACCAACCAAGGAGCTTTGGAGGATCAGGAGGACGACCCCCAACCTGTTGGTAAAGTTCTTGACCCTTTTTACCTTGATTCCATGGTGGAAATAAAAAATAAATCATTGATTTCTTCTTATTTCGATCTCCTCTTCAACCCTAGCCAATCTTTTCAACCAAAAGCTTGAGGACGAGCCTAGGTGGAGTTGCAAAAGCTTCATCCACCATTGTTGGCATGAGATTGGAGATTTGGATCTCAATTGGAGGCGGGTTTTATAACTTGAACCCTTGATTTTGTTATTGCATTCAATTCCTTGTCAAATAATGATCATTTCTACATTCACGATAATTGATTTGGTTGATTGATGCAATCACCATGGAAACCACAACAGGTTTCATGATTTTAGATCTTGAGGATGATAAGAACACACGTCTCCAAATATCCAAGGCAAGCGGTTTTAAAAGAGTTGCTCAATCGGTTTCACAAACCGTTTGGGAGCAAACGGTTTCAAATCGTTTGAAAGGAAACGGTTTCATCAAACTGTTTGAGGGCAAACGGTTTCAAACCATTTGGACGTGTTTACCAGGGTTGACCATTTGGAGATTTGTTTATAATGATGTTGGTTAATGACCCACTAATTATAAATTATTAGTTCCAATTGGTTCATGAGTTGAAGGACAATCAATCACCAAACCCTAATCGGGTTAAGTGCTGATTTCTAATTTGATTAAGTTGAATCTTTGGGTTGATCAGCCCAAACGGTTTCAAAACCATTTGGGGATCACCTAAACGGACTCAAGACCATTTGAGGGTAACCTAAGACCGTTTGGAGATCTAGGGTCAAGTATGGTTGAGTTTTTGAAGATCTAGAGTTACAAAATAGAATTGCGATCAATTGCTGATTTGATGGTCAATCCAATGATCCAAACCTTAATTGGATGTTATGGATTTTGATGATGTGATGGGAAAACAGTCTCAAGACCATTTGGAGGTCATAAAAACGACCTCAAGACCGTTTGGGGTCAGGTCATGTCCAATTTGGATGATTGTCCAATAGTTTCAAAGTAATTGATAACACATTGACTAACATTGAAGGTTCATCGATTTCAATCCCTAATCCAAATGATTTCAAACCCTAATTGATGATCAATTGAGGGTTAAATCAGTTGAAGGATGACCTATTAAGCTCAATTGAAGTATGGTGTTAGGTTCAATTGATAAGTGATTATATGAATTCAATCAATTGAAGGAATCAATCTTGGAAACCCTAAATCAGTTGGAGTGGTTGAGACCATCTTTGGTCCATTCAGTTTTGAGGAGGTTTGGACCAAACGGTCTCAAGACCGTTTGAGTCCAAACAGTCTCAAGACCGTTTGGGACCAAACGGTCTCAAGACCGTTTGGGACCAAACGATCCCAAACCGTTTGAGGCCCAATCGATCTCATGAGTGCTTTAGCAAACGATTTCAAGCTCTTGCTTTGGCAAACGGTTTCAAGCACCACCTTTACCAAACGGTTTCAAACCCTTACACCAAGACCGTTTGAGGTCTAGTTGGTCAGGACCATTTGAGGTTTGGATGGTCAAGACCATTTGAGGTCTAATTGTCCAAGATCATTTGGAAGGTAATTAACCAAATTCTATGAACACTTTAGGTGGTTAAGGTCAATTGTTTAATTGAACAATTACATGATGTAAACCAAGGGATGATTATAATAGTTGTACCCTTAATGAGATAGGGTGATTAGTACCCTTTGAATAATTAATCTTTAATGGTCATGGTGGTGTTGACATAACCCATGGTGTCAATTCTTCTTTCAAGATGAGCAGACTTAGTCTAATCAAGCTTGAAGTAAATATATCATCTTATAGAGGATGGGAGAGAAAGCCTCCTACATGAATGATAATCCTATAATGGATAAGCCTCAACACCTTCAACATGGATGATTACGTAATTAGGGTATGATCCTTAATAAAGATATCATGAAACCCTAATCAAGGAGGTTGTTGAGCCCTAACCTAAAACTAGGGCAATATCAGATGTAACCCAAATCAAGGGTAATGTTGTGACCCTAATTGTGGATTATGGAATGAGAAATCTTGATCTAGAGTAATGCCATATGAAACCCTAAATTAGAATGAGGTTATATGGAACCCTGATGCAATGATGTGATGTAAGACTAAATCTAGGATGATGCCATGTAATGATACCATGATATGTGAAACCCTAGTGAAGGTATAATAGCCAACATACTAAAGTAGGGTGTGTTGGATCCTAGATGGGTGACTTAGGTGCTCTAGCGGGGGGGGTGAATAGAGCTGAAAACACTTAAACAAAATTCATTAAACCTTCAAATTATATGACAAGATAAGGTTGCTAAATAGGTAATTTTAGTGCAACTAAATCATGCATAACAAGGATAAGAGAGATTGAACATGCACCGATTAGACAAGCTATTTAGAGTGGTTCCACACTTCAAACTAGAAGTGTGTCAGTCCACTTGCCTAGAGAGGTCAACCTCTAGGACTTCCAACAATTGAACTCTTATATTCACTTAATAAGACATACAATACATGACCAACAAAGGACTTACCTATCCAATACAAAGAGTCTTCAACCTTACCAAGGACTTACCCACTTTGCAAGAGTCTTCAGCCTTCTCCAAGGACTTACCCACTCTTGCACAAGTCTTCGGCCTTGTAGGAATTACCCACTCTTCTTGGATCTTCCGCCTTTGACTTCACCTTCACTCGGAGAAGCTTTCCACCAAGGTCTTACCCACTTGAGCTTGAGTCTTTTGCCTTCTCCAAGGGCTTACCCACTCTAGCTCCAAGTCTTCATCCTTGATCTTCACCAAGGGACTCCTTCCCTTGTTCTTCTTCACCTCTCTTGGACAAGAGAGACAACCTTCATCTTCAAGATAGGAAATGAGAGATGGGGAGGTGGTGGAAGTGAGAGCCTCACAAGATATACAAATAAAACTAGCTCTCTTACAAATCTCCTACTCACTCTAATGGATGTAGCAAGTGATTAAGCTTAGAGAGAGAGAGGAGGCTGTAGGAAGCACTCAACTATAGAATAGGAACCTCACAAAGAGTTTGCAATGAATGCTCAACCTTGGAATGAAGCCCAAGGGGTCCTATTTATAGTTGGGGATGCCTCTTAGCCTTTGGGAACACTTAGGAACGAAAACTAGCCGTTTTACAAGTTGCAACGGATCTATTTTGGGTCCCAACAAAATCTCCAACGGTTGGATTTGCTTTTTCTACATTCCAGTACAGTCTGATCGGCCGAGTTTCCATAAAGGCAATTCAGCCGAACCGTGGATCGGCTGAGTTTGCAACTCGGCCGAATGGTGGATCGGCTGAGTTTGTAACTCGGCCGAATCCCACAAAAGTTCCAGATTTCATGGATCGGCCGAGTTTGTAATTCGGCCGACAAAAACCCTGTTGGGAAATTTTGGAACTTTTGTTTGACCATACAAACGATGGATTTTTGTGTCCCAATAATTTTTCTAAGCTTAATTACAAGTCATACAATCATTACAAGTGATTACAAAGCAATTCTAAGGTCATTTACATAGAGATCCCAAATTGCACACTTGTAGCTATTTTGACTTGTCTTTTCTCCAATTTGATATGCGCAAGTTAGGGCATTTGGAGTGTGTCTAAACCTAATCTGAAATCACTCAATGTAGAAGCATTAGACACCAATATGTGGAATGGTTAGTCATCATCAAAACAAGGGTTTAGTCAATTTAGACGTGAGTCAACATTGACCTAATTGACCTTGAGTCAACATTCTCCCCCTTTTTGAAGATGACAAACCATTCCATAAATGTATTGAAAGCTTGTACGTAAAATCATACCTTCGTAGAAACCTAGGGGTTTCAATAGGATTGAGCTCATATGCTCCCCCTCAATTGATGCGCATGAAGTTCTCATACTCCCCCTCAATTGATGCTATTTCTCCTGCATGGTTAGCTTTCATAACATTTATAGAAACTATGTCTTCTACTCATATATGTTCTACACATATATGTCTTCTCCCATTTACCTTCTCCCCTTTACATGGACACGCTTCTTTGCTTCATGTAAGACATGCCTTCTCCCTGTTGTCAAAAGAAGACATATCTTTCTCCCCCTTTGTCATTTCAAAAAGGTGGGGGTGTGAAGAAACTAAGAAACACCACTTGTTAAGAGAAAGAAGATAACAAAAGTTATATAAGGAGAGTAGAAGAGCACAGATAGGGTCTTGTCCAAGCATAGAAAGAAAAGAAAGTTAAAACATATACTTGAACAACACAAAAATGCAAGATAAGGTGCTGCAGAAAAACAATAAATCACAATTTTGACCCTCAAGATGATGGAATTTGACCAAAAACCATCGGAGCTCATGGCAAAGTGGTGAGTCTTGCTCAGAAGGTCGTTTCTGCATGAAAAACACTAGTCTTGCACCAAAAACTGAAACTGGAGCAAAATCTGCATAAAATCCAAAACTACTCCAATTTCTACATATAATGTAGCTCTATGTGCCCTGCATCACAATGTTATGCAAGCAACTCAAGATAGTAGATATGCAATTCAAGGAACAATCTTGAGCATGTATTAGATAAGATACAAGCATAACATATAGATGATCAAAGATACCAATTATTGACAGGGTTAGAACTACATGTATATGAACTACTAGTAGATGATATCACAAGTTAGAACTACTAGTAGGATCTAGATCATAGCAAAGAGATAAGCAAGATAAAAGCAAGCTATGAGTAGATGTAGAGATATATCCAAAATGAAAAGATATGCAAATTTAAAAGCATGAGAGGATATAACTCACTAGATATGCATTCTTACCATAAGATGATTACCCCTATGAACCTCAAGGTTGTATCAAAACAAGATATACACCTAGATAGATGTAGCAAGTTAGAGTACAACGGAAGCGATTTTAGACACAACCAAGAGATCCAAAGAGATCATCATCAAAACCTGCAAAACAACTCAAAGCAAGTACTTTCCAGATATAGATATACCAATTTAGAGCAATTAGAGAGATAGAGTTGTATGCAAGATAGGCAATTTAGAACATGGCAATATGCATATATAAAGATACCAAAGGAGTGCCAAATAATAAGGCTATTGGCTGAGAAAATCTAGTTGAGAGGGAAATTCTCACTCAAAAAGCCAAATGTATATTATGTGCACAGTGTAATCGATCGAGTTTTGTGCATGGACAACTCGACCGATGACAGCTGTTGGCAACACCCATTGGTGCCTATCGGTCGAGTCTAAATAGGGCAAACTCGACCGACAGAGCAGCTGTCAAAAAGCACATATATTTCATAAAAACATATTTAAAGGCATGCTAAATATACAAACCATATCCAAACATGTCTAAGCAAGTTAGTAATGCACTATAGAAGCATTAGAAATAGTTTTTGAGAAAGAGTGTGAATAGAATCACAAAATGTCACTTTTGACTCAAAAACCATATGTATAGTGCACACTAACTTGACAAAAACAAGTTAGAAATGGTTATAAGCAATAAAACCATTACCATTGTGCTTACCATTGCTTTTCCACTTGTTGTCACCCTCTACACATCTCACCTTTCTTCTTTTATGTGGATTGAGAAGTCAATTTACAATTCAATAGCTCAAGTCAATCCATTTGCAAGTACCTACAAGAAGAAAGATCAAATGGTCCCCAATCATGTTTTTGGGTCCGGAGGAGTTAGCTTAGCAACCCAAATCCTATTATTCTTGGGTGCTTTCCTAAAAGGACAACAAGTAGAATAATGACCTAATTCATTGCAATAGTTGCATGTGCCCATAGTCTTGGAACTAGAGGATTCTCCATGGAATATTGGAGGTCCTTTATCTTTTTTGTTCCCTTGACTACTATCATACCCTAAACCATGTCTACCAATTTGTTTAGTAGTATGGTCTAGGATTTGATTAAGACTCTTTTTACCAACTAAAAATCTTTGCAAAGAATATCTTAAACTATCATTATCATGCTTAAGAGAAGCAATAGTAGAAGACAATTGATTAATGTTATCTCTAGCATGTAGAAGATCATTTTCTAGGCAAAAAGCTTTAGTTGAATAAGAATCTCTATCAATATGAAGAGCAGCAACATTATTTTCTCTATTTGTAGAACTAGAACAAGGTTCATGCCCATTGATTTTAGCAAGAAAGGAGGCATTTTCAGATTTAAGCACCACTAATTCTCTTTGATAAGAATATATTTCTTTTCTCCTAGCATCATCAATAAGCTTGAGTTCTACATTTTCAGTTTTAAGAGTATCAAACTTATGCATGAGAGAATCATCAATTAAAGTATGCTCTTCATTAGAACTAGGCATGAGAGGTTGAGCTTCTAGAAATTTAATCTTATCAAGTAAACTAGCATTTTCAAGTTTAAGAGAGTCTACTTGGCTAAGACAATCATTTTTATCAATAAGCAAGCAAGAATTAGCATATTCAAGATCATCTAGTTCTATATGCAAATTATCAACAATTTTAGCAAGCTTTTTCTTTTTCCTTTTAGAAGACTTATAAGAGGCGCTAATATAATGAATAATAGCAATTAAAGATTCTTTATCTAAAGAGTCTAGATTTACCTCATTTGAGTCTTCACTTGTTGATGCTATAAGAGCAAAATGGCATTCTCCTTCATCACTAGAGCTTGAGCTTGATCCTTCACATGAATCTTCACTTGAGCTTGAGTTGGAGGAGCCGCTTGAGCTTGAGTGCCATTTCCCCTTCTTGTGAAGATGGGTCTTTTTGCCTTGAGGGCAATCTTCCTTGTAGTGACCCTTCTTTCCACATGTGAAGCACCAGATGGAGGAGGACTTGCCTTTGTAGAGTCTACCCTTGGAGTACATGGCATCTTCTTTAGCTTGAGAGGATGGAGAGACTTTTTCCATGATAGCTTCAATTTGAGCCTTTATTTCAGCCTTCTTCATTCTCTTAAGCTCTTTCTTCTCTTGTCTTTCTACTTCCTCCCTCTTGTCAAGTGTAGCTTCATGTGCATGTAGATTTCCAATGAGCTCTTCAATAGGAATATCCCTAAGCGACCTTGCTTCTTCAATAGAAGTCACCTTGGATTCCCATCTCTTGGGGAGAGTTCTAAGTATCTTTGAATTGATCTCTCCACTAGACATAGGATGTCCTAGAACAGCAAGACCATTCAAGATGGTGTTGAGCCTTGAGTACATGTTGGCTATGCTCTCCTCCTTTCCCATCTTGAAGTTCTCAAGCAACCCTTTGAGCATGTAGACTTTGCTTTCCTTCACTTGATCTGTCCCTTCATAAGTGATGCAAAGCTTTCTCCATACCTCATAAGCCATCTCACAATAGGAAATCCGGTTGAACTCGGTGGGGGTCATGGAGGCATATAGGATGTGCATGGCTCTAGCATTCAAGGTTGCTTTCATCAAGGTTGCTTTCATCAAGGTGGCTTCATCCCAGTCTTCAATGTTTGTCTTTGGTAGAATGTATGGGCTGTTCACCATTTGCCACATCTCGAGACTTGATCCTTGGATGAAGAATTGAAGTCTTCTTCTCCAATAGAGGAAGTTGCTCCCATTGAATATTGGAAGGCTGGTCGAGAATCTCCCTCCTTCGTAGTCACCCATCTTCTCCTACTTGTTGAAGTATGCTTGGAGAAGACCCGCTCTGATACCACTTGTTGGATCCTAGATGGGTGACCTAGGTGCTCTAGAGGGGTGGGTGAATAGAGCTAAAAGCACTTAAACAAAATTCATTAAACCTTCAAATTATATGACAAGATAAGGTTGCTAAATAGGTAATTTGAGTGCAACTAAATCATGCATAGCAAGGATAAGAGAGATTGAACATGCACTGATTAGACAAGCTATTTAGAGTGGTTCCACACTTCAAACTAGAAGTGTGTCAGTCCACTTGCCTAGAGAGGTCAACCTCTAGGACTTCCAACAATTTCACTCTTATATTCACTTAATAAGACATACAATACATGACCAACAAAGGACTTACCTATCCAATACAAAGAGTCTTCAACCTTACCAAGGACTTACCCACTTTGCAAGAGTCTTCGGCCTTCTCCAAGGACTTACCCACTCTTGCACAAGTCTTCGGCCTTGTAGGAATTACCCACTCTTCTTGGATCTTCCGCCTTTGACTTCACCTTCACTCGGAGAAGCTTTCCACCAAGGTCTTACCCACTTGAGCTTGAGTCTTTTGCCTTCTCCAAGGGCTTACCCACTCTAGCTCCAAGTCTTCAGCCTTGATCTTCACCAAGGGACTCCTTCCCTTGTTCTTCTTCACCTCTCTTGGACAAGAGAGACAACCTTCATCTTCAAGATAGGAAATGAGATATGGGGAGGTGGTGGAAGTGAGAGCCTCACAAGATATACAAATAAAACTAGCTCTCTTACAAATCTCCTACTCACTCTAATGGATGTAGCAAGTGATTAAGCTTAGAGAGAGAGAGGAGGCTGTAGGAAGCACTCAACTATAGAATAGGAACCTCACAAAGAGTTTGCAATGAATGCTCAACCTTGGAATGAAGCCCAAGGGGTCCTATTTATAGTTGGGGATGCCTCTTAGCCTTTGGGAACACTTAGGAACGAAAACTAGCCGTTTTACAAGTTGCAACGGATCTATTTTGGGTCCCAACAAAATCTCCAACGGTTGGATTTGCTTTTTCTGCATTCCAGTACAGTCTGATCGGCCGAGTTTCCATAAAGGCAATTCAGCCGAACCGTGGATCGGCTGAGTTTGCAACTCGGCCGAATGGTGGATCGGCTGAGTTTGCAACTCGGCCGAATCCCACAAAAGTTCCAGATTTCATGGATCGGCCGAGTTTGCAATTCGGCCGACAAAAACCCTGTTGGGAAATTTTGGAACTTTTGTTTGACCATACAAACGATGGATTTTTGTGTCCCAATAATTTTTCTAAGATTAATTACAAGTCATACAATCATTACAAGTGATTACAAAGCAATTCTAAGGTCATTTACATAGAGATCCCAAATTGCACACTTGTAGCTATTTTGACTTGTCTTTTCTCCAATTTGATATGCGCAAGTTAGGGCATTTGGAGTGTGTCTAAACCTAATCTGAAATCACTCAATGTAGAAGCATTAGACACCAATATGTGGAATGGTTAGTCATCATCAAAACAAGGGTTTAGTCAATTTAGACGTGAGTCAACATTGACCTAATTGACCTTGAGTCAACATTCTCCCCCTTTTTGAAGATGACAAACCATTCCATAAATGTATTGAAAGCTTGTACGTAAAATCATACCTTCGGAGAAACCTAGGGGTTTCAATAGGATTGAGCTCATATGCTCCCCCTCAATTGATGTGCATGAAGTTCTCATACTCCCCCTCAATTGATGCTATTTCTCCTGCATGGTTAGCTTTCATAACATTTATAGAAACTATGTCTTCTACTCATATATGTTCTACACATATATGTCTTCTCCCATTTACCTTCTCCCCTTTACATGGACACGCTTCTTTGCTTCATGTAAGACATGCCTTCTCCCTGTTGTCAAAAGCAGACATATCTTTCTCCCCCTTTGTCATTTCAAAAAGGTGGGGGTGTGAAGAAACTAAGAAACACCACTTGTTAAGAGAAAGAAGATAACAAAAGTTATATAAGGAGAGTAGAAGAGCACAGATAGGGTCTTGTCCAAGCATAGAAAGAAAAGCAAGTTAAAACATATACTTGAACAACCCAAAAATGCAAGATAAGGTGCTGCAGAAAAACAATAAATCACAATTTTGACACTCAAGATGATGGAATTTGACCAAAAACCATCGGAGCTCATGGCAAAGCGATGAGTTTTGCTCAGAAGGTCGTTTCTGCATGAAAAACACTAGTCTTGCACCAAAAACTGAAACTGGAGCAAAATCTGCATAAAATCCAAAACTACTCCAATTTGTACATATAATGTAGCTCTATGTGCCCTGCATCACAATGTTATGCAAGCAACTCAAGATAGTAGATATGCAATTCAAGGAACAATCTTGAGCATGTATTAGATAAGATACAAGCATAACATATAGATGATCAAAGATACCAATTATTGACAGGGTTAGAACTACATGTATATGAACTACTAGTAGATGATATCACAAGTTAGAACTACTAGTAGGATCTAGATCATAGAAAAGAGATAAGAAAGATAAAAGCAAGCTATGAGTAGATGTAGAGATATATCCAAAATGAAAAGATATGCAAATTTAAAAGCATGAGAGGATATAACTCACTAGATATGCATTCTTACCATAAGATGATTACCCCTATGAACCTCAAGGTTGTATCAAAACAAGATATACACCTAGATAGATGTAGCAAGTTAGAGTACAACGGAAGCGATTTTAGACACAACCAAGAGATCCAAAGAGATCATCATCAAAACCTGCAAAACAACTCAAAGCAAGTAATTTCCAGATATAGATATACCAATTTAGAGCAATTAGAGAGATAGAGTTGTATGCAAGATAGGAAATTTAGAACATGGCAATATGCATATATAAAGATACCAAAGGAGTGCCAAATAATAAGGCTATTGGCTGAGAAAATCTAGTTGAGAGGGAAATTCTCACTCAAAAAGCCAAATGTATATTATGTGCACAGTGTAATCGGTCGAGTTTTGTGCATGGACAACTCGACCGATGACAGCTGTTGGCAACACCCATTGGTGCCTATCGGTCGAGTTTAAATAGGGCAAACTCGACCGACAGAGCAGCTGTCAAAAAGCACATATATTTCATAAAAACATATTTAAAGGCATGCTAAATATACAAACCATATCCAAACATGTCTAAGCAAGTTAGTAATGCACTATAGAAGCATTAGAAATAGTTTTTGAGCAAGAGTGTGAAGAGAATCACAAAATGTCACTTTTGACTCAAAAACCATATGTATAGTGCACACTAACTTGACAAAAACAAGTTAGAAATGGTTATAAGCAATAAAACCATTACCATTGTGCTTACCATTGCTTTTCCACTTGTTGTCACCCTCTACACATCTCACCTTTCTTCTTTTATGTGGATTGAGAAGTCAATTTACAATTCAATAGCTCAAGTCAATCCATTTGCAAGTACCTACAAGAAGAAAGATCAAATGGTCCCCAATCATGTTTTTGGGTCCGGAGGAGTTAGCTTAGCAACCCAAATCCTATTGCTCTTGGGTGCTTTCCTAAAAGGACAACAAGTAGAATAATGACCTAATTCATTGCAATAGTTGCATGTGCCCATAGTCTTGGAACTAGAGGATTCTCCATGGAATATTGGAGGTCCTTTATCTTTGTTGTTCCCTTGACTACTATCATACCCTAAACCATGTCTACCAATTTGTTTAGTAGTATGGTCTAGGATTTGATTAAGACTCTTTTTACCAACTAAAAATCTTTGCAAAGAAGATCTTAAACTATCATTATCATGCTTAAGAGAAGCAATAGTAGAAGACAATTGATTAATGTTATCTCTAGCATGTAGAAGATCATTTTCTAGGCAAAAAGCTTTAGTTGAATAAGAATCTCTATCAATATGAAGAGCAGCAACATTATTCTCTCTATTTGTAGAACTAGAACAAGGTTCATGCCCATTGATTTTAGCAAGAAAGGAGGCATTTTTAGATTTAAGCACCACTAATTCTCTTTGATAAGAATATATTTCTTTTCTCCTAGCATCATCAATAAGCTTGAGTTCTACATTTTCAGTTTTAAGAGTATCAAACTTATGCATGAGAGAATCATCAATTAAAGTATGCTCTTCATTAGAACTAGGCATGAGAGGTTGAGCTTCTAGAAATTTAATCTTATCAAGTAAACTAGCATTTTCAAGTTTAAGAGAGTCTACTTGGCTAAGACAATCATTTTTATCAATAAGCAAGCAAGAATTAGCATATTCAAGATCATCTAGTTCTATATGCAAATTATCAACAATTTTAGCAAGCTTTTTCTTTTTCCTTTTAGAAGACTTATAAGAGGCACTAATATCATGAATAATAGCAATTAAAGATTCTTTATCTAAAGAGTCTAGATTTACCTCATTTGAGTCTTCACTTGTTGATGCTATAAGAGCAAAATGGCATTCTCCTTCATCACTAGAGCTTGAGCTTGATCCTTCACATGAATCTTCACTTGAGCTTGAGTTGGAGGAGCCGCTTGAGCTTGAGTGCCATTTCCCCTTCTTGTGAAGATGGGTCTTTTTGCCTTGAGGGCAATCTTCCTTGTAGTGACCCTTCTTTCCACATGTGAAGCACCGGATGGAGGAGTACTTGCCTTTGTAGAGTCTACCCTTGGAGTACATGGCATCTTCTTTAGCTTGAGAGGATGGAGAGACTTTTTCCATGATAGCTTCAATTTGAGCCTTTATTTCAGCCTTCTTCATTCTCCTAAGCTCTTTCTTCTCTTGTCTTTCTACTTCCTCCCTCTTGTCAAGTGTAGCTTCATGTGCTTGTAGATTTCCAATGAGCTCTTCAATAGGAATATCCCTAAGCGACCTTGCTTCTTCAATAGAAGTCACCTTGGATTCCCATCTCTTGGGGAGAGTTCTAAGTATCTTTGAGTTGATCTCTCCACTAGACATAGGATGTCCTAGAACAGCAAGACCATTCAAGATGGTGTTGAGCCTTGAGTACATGTTGGCTATTCTCTCCTCCTTTCCCATCTTGAAGTTCTCAAGCAACCCTTTGAGCATGTAGACTTTGCTTTCCTTCACTTGATCTGTCCCTTCATAAGTGATGCAAAGCTTTCTCCATACCTCATAAGCCATCTCACAAGAGGAAATCCGGTTGAACTCGGTGGGGGTAATGGAGGCATATAGGATGTGCATGGCTCTAGCATTCAAGGTTGCTTTCATCAAGGTGGCTTCATCCCATTCTTCAATGTTTGTTTTTGGTAGAATGTATGGGCTGTTCACCATTTGCCACATCTCGAGACTTGATCCTTGGATGAAGAATTGAAGTCTTCTTCTCCAATAGAGGAAGTTGCTCCCATTGAAGATTGGAAGGTTGGTCGAGAATCTCCCTCCTTGGTAGTCACCCATCTTCTCCTACTTGTTGAAGTATGCTTGGAGAAGACCCGCTCTGATACCACTTGTTGGATCCAAGATGGGTGACTTAGGTGCTCTAGAGGGGGGGTGAATAGAGCTGAAAGCACTTAAACAAAATTCATTAAACCTTCAAATTATATGACAAGATAAGGTTGCTAAATAGGTAATTTGAGTGCAACAAAATCATGCATAGCAAGGATAAGAGAGATTGAACATGCACCGATTAGACAAGCTATTTAGAGTGGTTCCACACTTCAAACTAGAAGTGTGTCAGTCCACTTGCCTAGAGAGGTCAACCTCTAGGACTTCCAACAATTTCACTCTTATATTCACTTAATAAGACATACAATACATGACCAACAAAGGACTTACCTATCCAATACAAAGAGTCTTCAACCTTACCAAGGACTTACCCACTTTGCAAGAGTCTTCGGCCTTCTCCAAGGACTTACCCACTCTTGCACAAGTCTTCGGCCTTGTAGGAATTACCCACTCTTCTTGGATCTTCCGCCTTTGACTTCACCTTCACTCGGAGAAGCTTTCCACCAAGGTCTTACCCACTTGAGCTTGAGTCTTTTGCCTTCTCCAAGGGCTTACCCACTCTAGCTCCAAGTCTTCAGCCTTGATCTTCACCAAGGGACTCCTTCCCTTGTTCTTCTTCACCTCTCTTGGACAAGAGAGACAACCTTCATCTTCAAGATAGGAAATGAGAGATGGGGAGGTGGTGGAAGTGAGAGCCTCACAAGATATACAAATATAACTAGCTCTCTTACAAATCTCCTACTCACTCTAATGGATGTAGCAAGTGATTAAGCTTAGAGAGAGAGAGGAGGCTGTAGGAAGCACTCAACTATAGAATAGGAACCTCACAAAGAGTTTGCAATGAATGCTCAACCTTGGAATGAAGCCCAAGGGGTCCTATTTATAGTTGGGGATGCCTCTTAGCCTTTGGGAACACTTAGGAACGAAAACTAGCCATTTTACAAGTTGCAACGGATCTATTTTGGGTCCCAACAAAATCTCCAACGGTTGGATTTGCTTTTTCTGCATTCCAGTACAGTCTGATCGGCCGAGTTTCCATAAAGGCAACTCGGCCGAACTGTGGATCGGCTGAGTTTGCAACTCGGCCGAATGGTGGATCGGCTGAGTTTGCAACTCGGCCGAATCCCACAAAAGTTCCAGATTTCATGGATCGGCCGAGTTTGTAATTCGGCCAACAAAAACCCTGTTGGGAAATTTTGGAACTTTTGTTTGACCATAAAAACGATGGATTTTTGTGTCCCAATAATTTTTCTAAGCTTAATTACAAGTCATACAATCATTACAAGTGATTACAAAGCAATTCTAAGGTCATTTACATAGAGATCCCAAATTGCACACTTGTAGCTATTTTGACTTGTCTTTTCTCCAATTTGATATGCGCAAGTTAGGGCATTTGGAGTGTGTCTAAACCTAATCTGAAATCACTCAATGTAGAAGCATTAGACACCAATATGTGGAATGGTTAGTCATCATCAAAACAAGGGTTTGTTCAATTTAGACGTGAGTCAACATTGACCTAATTGACCTTGAGTCAACATTCTCCCCCTTTTTGAAGATGACAAACCATTCCATAAATGTATTGAAAGCTTGTACGTAAAATCATACCTTCGGAGAAACCTAGGGGTTTCAATAGGATTGAGCTCATATGCTCCCCCTCAATTGATGCGCATGAAGTTCTCATACTCCCCCTCAATTGATGCTATTTCTCCTGCATGGTTAGCTTTCATAACATTTATAGAAACTATGTCTTCTACTCATATATGTTCTACACATATATGTTTTCTCCCATTTACCTTCTCCCCTTTACATGGACACGCTTCTTTGCTTCATGTAAGACATGCCTTCTCCCTGTTGTCAAAAGAAGACATATCTTTCTCCCCCTTTGTCATTTCAAAAAGGTGGGGGTGTGAAGAAACTAAGAAACACCACTTGTTAAGAGAAAGAAGATAACAAAAGTTATATAAGGAGAGTAGAAGAGCACAGATAGGGTCTTGTCCAAGCATAGAAAGAAAAGAAAGTTAAAACATATACTTGAACAACACAAAAATGCAAGATAAGGTGCTGCAGAAAAACAATAAATCACAATTTTGACCCTCAAGATGATGGAATTTGACCAAAAACCATCGAAGCTCATGGCAAAGCGGTGAGTCTTGCTCAGAAGGTCGTTTCTGCATGAAAAACACTAGTCTTGCACCAAAAACTGAAACTGGAGCAAAATCTGCATAAAATCCAAAACTACTCCAATTTCTACATATAATGTAGCTCTATGTGCCCTGCATCACAATGTTATGCAAGCAACTCAAGATAGTAGATATGCAATTCAAGGAACAATCTTGAGCATGTATTAGATAAGATACAAGCATAACATATAGATGATCAAAGATACCAATTATTGACAGGGTTAGAACTACATGTATATGAACTACTAGTAGATGATATCACAAGTTAGAACTACTAGTAGGATCTAGATCATAGCAAAGAGATAAGAAAGATAAAAGCAAGCTATGAGTAGATGTAGAGATATATCCAAAATGAAAAGATATGCAAATTTAAAAGCATGAGAGGATATAACTCACTAGATATGCATTCTTACCATAAGATGATTACCCCTATGAACCTCAAGGTTGTATCAAAACAAGATATACACCTAGATAGATGTAGCAAGTTAGAGTGCAACGGAAGCGATTTTAGACACAACCAAGAGATCCAAAGAGATCATCATCAAAACCTGCAAAACAACTCAAAGCAAGTAATTTCCAGATATAGATATACCAATTTAGAGCAATTAGAGAGATAGAGTTGTATGCAATATAGGCAATTTAGAACATGGAAATATGCATATATAAAGATACCAAAGGAGTGCCAAAGAATAAGGCTATTGGCTGAGAAAATCTAGTTGAGAGGGAAATTCTCACTCAAAAAGCCAAATGTATATTCTGTGCACAGTGTAATCGGTCGAGTTTTGTGCATGGACAACTCGACCGATGACAGTTGTTGGCAACACCCATTGGTGCCTATCGGTCGAGTTTAAATAGGGCAAACTCAACCGACAGAGCAGCTGTCAAAAAGCACATATATTTCATAAAAACATATTTAAAGGCATGCTAAATATACAAACCATATCCAAACATGTCTAAGCAAGTTAGTAATGCACTATAGAAGCATTAGAAATAGTTTTTGAGCAAGAGTGTGAAGAGAATCACAAAATGTCACTTTTGACTCAAAAACCATATGTATAGTGCACACTAACTTGACAAAAACAAGTTAGAAATGGTTATAAGCAATAAAACCATTACCATTGTGCTTACCATTGCTTTTCCACTTTTTGTCACCCTCTACACATCTCACCTTTCTTCTTTTATGTGGATTGAGAAGTCAATTTACAATTCAATAGCTCAAGTCAATCCATTTGCAAGTACCTACAAGAAGAAAGATCAAATGGTCCCCAATCATGTTTTTGGGTCTGGAGGAGTTAGCTTAGCAACCCAAATCCTATTGCTCTTGGGTGCTTTCCTAAAAGGACAACAAGTAGAATAATGACCTAATTCATTGCAATAGTTGCATGTGCCCATAGTCTTGGAACTAGAGGATTCTCCATGGAATATTGGAGGTCCTTTATCTTTGTTGTTCCCTTGACTACTATCATACCCTAAACCATGTCTACCAATTTGTTTAGTAGTATGGTCTAGGATTTGATTAAGACTCTTTTTACCAACTAAAAATCTTTGCAAAGAAGATCTTAAACTATCATTATCATGCTTAAGAGAAGCAATAGTAGAAGACAATTGATTAATGTTATCTCTAGCATGTAGAAGATCATTTTCTAGGCAAAGAGCTTTAGTTGAATAAGAATCTCTATCAATATGAAGAGCATCAACATTATTCTCTCTATTTGTAGAACTAGAACAAGGTTCATGCCCATTGATTCTAGCAAGAAAGGAGGCATTTTCAGATTTAAGCACCACTAATTCTCTTTGATAAGAATATATTTCTTTTCTCCTAGCATCATCAATAAGCTTGAGTTCTACGTTTTCAGTTTTAAGAGTATCAAGCTTATGCATGAGAGAATCATCAATTAAAGTATGCTCTTCATTAGAACTAGGCATGAGAGGTTGATCTTCTAGAAATTTAATCTTATCAAGTAAACTAGCATTTTCAGGTTTAAGAGAGTCTACTTGGCTAAGACAATCATTTTTATCAATAATCAAGCAAGAATTAGCATATTCAAGATCATCTAGTTCTATATGCAAATTATCAACAATTTTAGTAAGCTTTTTCTTTTTCCTTTTAGAAGACTTATAAGAGGCACTAATATCATGAATAATAGCAATTAAAGATTCTTTATCTAAAGAGTCTAGATTTACCTCATTTGAGTCTTCACTTGTTGATGCTATAAGAGCAAAATGGCATTCTCCTTCATCACTGGAGCTTGAGCTTGATCCTTCACATGAATCTTCACTTGATCTTGAGTTGGAGGAGCCGCTTGAGCTTGAGTGCCATTTCCCCTTCTTGTGAAGATGGGTCTTTTTGCCTTGAGGGCAATCTTCCTTGTAGTGACCCTTCTTTCCACATGTGAAGCACCGGATGGAGGAGGACTTGCCTTTGTAGAGTCTACCCTTGGAGTACATGGCATCTTCTTTAGCTTGAGAGGATGGAGAGACTTTTTCCATGATAGCTTCAATTTGAGCCTTTATTTCAGCCTTCTTCATTCTCTTAAGCTCTTTCTTCTCTTGTCTTTCTACTTCCTCCCTCTTGTCAAGTGTAGCTTCATGTGCTTGTAGATTTCCAATGAGCTCTTCAATAGGAATATCCCTAAGCGACCTTGCTTCTTCAATAGAAGTCACCTTGGATTCCCATCTCTTGGGGAGAGTTCTAAGTATCTTTGAGTTGATCTCTCCACTAGACATAGGATGTCCTAGAACAGCAAGACCATTCAAGATGGTGTTGAGCCTTGAGTACATGTTGGCTATGCTCTCCTCCTTTCCCATCTTGAAGTTCTCAAGCAACCCTTTGAGCATGTAGACTTTGCTTTCCTTCACTTGATCTGTCCCTTCATAAGTGATGCAAAGCTTTCTCCATACCTCATAAGCCATCTCACAAGAGGAAATCCAGTTGAACTCGGTGGGGGTCATGGAGGCATATAGGATGTGCATGGCTCTAGCATTCAAGGTTGCTTTCATCAAGGTGGTTTCATCCCATTCTTCAATGTTTGTCTTTGGTAGAATGTATGGGCTGTTCACCATTTGCCACATCTCGAGACTTGATCCTTGGATGAAGAATTGAAGTCTTCTTCTCCAATAGAGGAAGTTGCTCCCATTGAAGATTGGAAGGCTGGTCGAGAATCTCCCTCCTTGGTAGTCACCCATCTTCTCCTACTTGTTGAAGTATGCTTGGAGAAGACCCGCTCTGATACCACTTGTTGGATCCTAGATGGGTGACTTAAGTGCTCTAGAGGGGGGGTGAATAGAGCTGAAAGAACTTAAACAAAATTCATTAAACCTTCAAATTATATGACAAGATAAGGTTGCTAAATAGGTAATTTGAGTGCAACAAAATCATGCATAGCAAGGATAAGAGAGATTGAACATGCACCGATTAGAAAAGCTATTTAGAGTGGTTCCACACTTCAAACTAGAAGTGTGTCAGTCCACTTGCCTAGAGAGGTCAACCTCTAGGACTTCCAACAATTTCACTCTTATATTCACTTAATAAGACATACAATACAAGACCAACAAAGGACTTACCTATCCAATACAATGAGTCTTCAACCTTACCAAGGACTTACCCACTTTGCAAGAGTCTTCGGCCTTCTCCAAGGACTTACCCACTCTTGCACAAGTCTTCGGCCTTGTAGGAATTACCCACTCTTCTTGGATCTTCCGCCTTTGACTTCACCTTCACTCGGAGAAGCTTTCCACCAAGGTCTTACCCACTTGAGCTTGAGTCTTTTGCCTTCTCCAAGGGCTTACCCACTCTAGCTCCAAGTCTTCAGCCTTGATCTTCACCAAGGGACTCCTTCCCTTGTTCTTCTTCACCTCTCTTGGACAAGAGAGACAACCTTCATCTTCAAGATAGGAAATGAGAGATGGGAAGGTGGTGGAAGTGAGAGCCTCACAAGATATACAAATAAAACTAGCTCTCTTACAAATCTCCTACTCACTCTAATGGATGTAGCAAGTGATTAAGCTTAGAGAGAGAGGAGGCTGTAGGAAGCACTCAACTATAGAATAGGAACCTCACAAAGAGTTTGCAATGAATGCTCAACCTTGGAATGAAGCCCAAGGGGTCCTATTTATAGTTGGGGATGCCTCTTAGCCTTTGGGAACACTTAGGAACGAAAACTAGCCGTTTTACAAGTTGCAACGGATCTATTTTGGGTCCCAACAAAATCTCCAACGGTTGGATTTGCTTTTTCTGCATTCCAGTACAGTCTGATCGGCTGAGTTTCCATAAAGGCAATTCAGCCGAACCGTGGATCGGCTGAGTTTGCAACTCGGCCGAATGGTGGATCGGCTGAGTTTGCAACTTGGACGAATCCCACAAAAGTTCCAGATTTCATGGATCGGCCGAGTTTGTAATTCGGCCGACAAAAACCATGTTGGGAAATTTTGGAACTTTTGTTTGACCATACAAACGATGGATTTTTGTGTCCCAATAATTTTTCTAAGCTTAATTACAAGTCATACAATCATTACAAGTGATTACAAAGCAATTCTAAGGTCATTTACACAGAGATCCCAAATTGCACACTTGTAGCTATTTTGACTTGTCTTTTCTCCAATTTGATATGCGCAAGTTAGGGAATTTGGAGTGTGTCTAAACCTAATCTGAAATCACTCAATGTAGAAGCATTAGACACCAATATGTGGAATGGTTAGTCATCATCAAAACAAGGGTTTAGTCAATTTAGACGTGAGTCAACATTGACCTAATTGACCTTGAGTCAACATTCTCCCCCTTTTTGAAGATGACAAACCATTCCATAAATGTATTGAAAGCTTGTACGTAAAATCATACCTTCGGAGAAACCTAGGGGTTTCAATAGGATTGAGCTCATATGCTCCCCCTCAATTGATGCGCATGAAGTTCTCATACTCCCCCTCAATTGATGCTATTTCTCCTGCATGGTTAGCTTTCATAACATTTATAGAAACTATGTCTTCTACTCATATATGTTCTACACATATATGTCTTCTCCCATTTACCTTCTCCCCTTTACAAGGAAACACTACTTTGCTTCATGTAAGACATGCCTTCTCCCTGTTGTCAAAAGAAGACATATCTTTCTCCCCCTTTGTCATTTCAAAAAGGTGGGGGTGTGAAGAAACTAAGAAACACCACTTGTTAAGAGAAAGAAGACAACAAAAGTTATATAAGGAGAGTAGAAGAGCACAGATAGGGTCTTGTCCAAGCATAGAAAGAAAAGCAAGTTAAAACATATACTTGAACAACCCAAAAATGCAAGATAAGGTGCTGCAGAAAAACAATAAATCACAATTTTGACCATCAAAATGATGGAATTTGACCAAAAACCATCGGAGCTCATGGCAAAGCGATGAGTCTTGCTCAGAAGGTCGTTTCTGCATGAAAAACACTAGTCTTGCACCAAAAACTGAAACTGGAGAAAAATCTGCATAAAATCCAAAACTACTCCAATTTCTACATATAATGTAGCTCTATGTGCCCTGCATCACAATGTTATGCAAGCAACTCAAGATAGTAGATATGCAATTCAAGGAACAATCTTGAGCATGTATTAGATAAGATACAAGCATAACATATAGATGATCAAAGATACCAATTATTGACAGGGTTAGAACTACATGTATATGAACTACTAGTAGATGATATCACAAGTTAGAACTACTAGTAGGATCTAGATCATAGCAAAGAGATAAGCAAGATAAAAGCAAGCTATGAGTAGATGTAGAGATATATCCAAAATGAAAAGATATGCAAATTTAAAAGCATGAGAGGATATAACTCACTAGATATGCATTCTTACCATAAGATGATTACCCCTATGAACCTCAAGGTTGTATCAAAACAAGATATACACCTAGATAGATGTAGCAAGTTAGAGTACAACGGAAGTGATTTTAGACACAACCAAGAGATCCAAAGAGATCATCATCAAAACCTGCAAAACAACTCAAAGCAAGTAATTTCCAGATATAGATATACCAATTTAGAGCAATTAGAGAGATAGAGTTGTATGCAAGATAGGCAATTTAGAACATGGAAATATGCATATATAAAGATACCAAAGGAGTGCCAAAGAATAAGGCTATTGGCTGAGAAAATCTAGTTGAGAGGGAAATTCTCACTCAAAAAGCCAAATGTATATTCTGTGCACAGTGTAATCGGTCGAGTTTTGTGCATGGACAACTCGACCGATGACAGCTGTTGGCAACACCCATTGGTGCCTATCGGTCGAGTTTAAATAGGGCAAACTCAATCGACAGAGCAGCTGTCAAAAAGCACATATATTTCATAAAAACATATTTAAAGGCATGCTAAATATACAAACCATATCCAAACATGTCTAAGCAAGTTAGTAATGCACTATAGAAGCATTAGAAATAGTTTTTGAGCAAGAGTGTGAAGAGAATCACAAAATGTCACTTTTGACTCAAAAACCATATGTATAGTGCACACTAACTTGACAAAAACAAGTTAGAAATGGTTATAAGCAATAAAACCATTACCATTGTGCTTACCATTGCTTTTCCACTTGTTGTCACCCTCTACACATCTCACCTTTCTTCTTTTATGTGGATTGAGAAGTCAATTTACAATTCAATAGCTCAAGTCAATCCATTTGCATGTACCTACAAGAAGAAAGATCAAATGGTCCCCAATCATGTTTTTGGGTCTGGAGGAGTTAGCTTAGCAACCCAAATCCTATTGATCTTGGGTGCTTTTCTAAAAGGACAACAAGTAGAATAATGACCTAATTCATTGCAATAGTTGCATGTGCCCATAGTCTTGGAACTAGAGGATTCTCCATGGAATATTGGAGGTCCTTTATCTTTGTTGTTCCCTTGACTACTATCATACCCTAAACCATGTCTACCAATTTGTTTAGTAGTATGGTCTAGGATTTGATTAAGACTCTTTTTACCAACTAAAAATCTTTGCAAAGAAGATCTTAAACTATCATTATCATGCTTAAGAGAAGCAATAGTAGAAGACAATTGATTAATGTTATCTCTAGCATGTAGAAGATCATTTTCTAGGCAAAGAGCTTTAGTTGAATAAGAATCTCTATCAATATAAAGAGCATCAACATTATTCTCTCTATTTGTAGAACTAGAACAAGGTTCATGCCCATTGATTTTAGCAAGAAAGGAGGCATTTTCAGATTTAAGCACCACTAATTCTCTTTGATAAGAATATATTTCTTTTCTCCTAGCATCATCAATAAGCTTGAGTTCTATGTTTTCAGTTTTAAGAGTATCAAGCTTATGCATGAGAGAATCATCAATTAAAGTATGCTCTTCATTAGAACTAGGCATGAGAGGTTGAGCTTCTAGAAATTTAATCTTATGAAGTAAACTAGCATTTTCAAGTTTAAGAGAGTCTACTTGGCTAAGACAATCATTTTTATCAATAAGCAAGCAAGAATTAGCATATTCAAGATCATCTAGTTCTATATGCAAATTATCAACAATTTTAGCAAACTTTTTCTTTTTCCTTTTAGAAGACTTATAAGAGGCACTAATATCATGAATAATAGCAATTAAAGATTCTTTATCTAAAGAGTCTAGATTTACCTCATTTGAGTCTTCACTTGTTGATGCTATAAGAGCAAAATGGCATTCTCCTTCATCACTAGAGCTTGAGCTTGATCCTTCACATGAATCTTCACTTGAGCTTGAGTTGGAGGAGCCGCTTGAGCTTGAGTGCCATTTCCCCTTCTTGTGAAGATGGGTCTTTTTGCCTTGAGGGCAATCTTCCTTGTAGTGACCTTCTTTCCACATGTGAAGCACCGGATGGAGGAGGACTTGCCTTTGTAGAGTCTACCCTTGGAGTACATGGCATCTTCTTTAGCTTGAGAGGATGGAGAGACTTTTTCCATGATAGCTTCAATTTGAGCCTTTATTTCAGCCTTCTTCATTCTCTTAAGCTCTTTCTTCTCTTGTCTTTCTACTTCCTCCCTCTTGTCAAGTGTATCTTCATGTGCTTGTAGATTTCCAATGAGCTCTTCAATAGGAATATTCCTAAGCGACCTTGCTTCTTCAATAGAAGTCACCTTGGATTCCCATCTCTTGGGGAGAGTTCTATGTATCTTTGAGTTGATCTCTCCACTAGACATAGGATGTCCTAGAACAGCAAGACCATTCAAGATGGTGTTGAGCCTTGAGTACATGTTGGCTATGCTCTCCTCCTTTCCCATCTTGAAGTTCTCAAGCAACCCTTTGAGCATGTAGACTTTGTTTTCCTTCACTTGATTTGTCCCTTCATAAGTGATGCAAAGCTTTCTCCATACCTCATAAGCCATCTCACAAGAGGAAATCTGGTTGAACTCGGTGGGGGTCATGGAGGCATATAGGATGTGCATGGCTCTAGCATTCAAGGTTGCTTTCATCAAGGTGGCTTCATCCCATTCTTCAATGTTTGTCTTTGGTAGAATGTATGGGTTGTTCACCATTTGCCACATCTCGAGACTTGATCCTTGGATGAAGAATTGAAATCTTCTTCTCCAATAGAGGAAGTTGCTCCCATTGAAGATTGGAAGGCTAGTCGAGAATCTCCCTCCTTGGTAGTCACCCATCTTCTCCTACTTGTTGAAGTATGCTTGGAGAAGACCCGCTCTGATACCACTTGTTGGATCCTAGATGGGTGACTTAGGTGCTCTAGAGGGGGGGGTGAATAGAGATGAAAGCACTTAAACAAAATTCATTAAACCTTCAAATTATATGACAAGATAAGGTTGCTAAATAGGTAATTTGAGTGCAACTAAATCATGCATAGCAAGGATAAGAGAGATTGAACATGCACCGATTAGACAAGCTATTTAGAGTGGTTCCACACTTCAAACTAGAAGTGTGTCAGTCCACTTGCCTAGAGAGGTCAACCTCTAGGACTTCCAACAATTTCACTCTTATATTCACTTAATAAGACATACAATACATGACCAACAAAGGACTTACCTATCTAATACAAAGAGTCTTCAACCTTACCAAGGACTTACCCACTTTGCAAGAGTCTTCGGCTTTCTCCAAGGACTTACCCACTCTTGCACAAGTCTTCGGCCTTGTAGGAATTACCCACTCTTGTTGGATCTTCCGCCTTTGACTTCACCTTCACTCGGAGAAGTTTTCCACCAAGGGCTTACCCACTTGAGCTTGAGTCTTTTGCCTTCTCCAAGGGCTTACCCACTCTAGCTCCAAGTCTTCAGCCTTGATCTTCACCAAGGGACTCCTTCCCTTGTTCTTCTTCACCTCTCTTGGACAAAAGAGACAACCTTCATCTTCAAGATAGGAAATCAGAGATGGGGAGGTGGTGGAAGTGAGAGCCTCACAAGATATACAAATAAAACTAGCTCTCTTACAAATCTCCTACTCACTCTAATGGATGTAGCAAGTGATTAAGCTTAGAGAGAGAGAGGAGGCTGTAGGAAGCACTCAACTATAGAATAGGAACCTCACAAAGAGTTTGCAATGAATGCTCAACCTTGGAATGAAGCCCAAGGGGTCCTATTTATAGTTGGGGATGCCTCTTAGCCTTTGGGAACACTTAGGAATGAAAACTAGCCGTTTTACAAGTTGCAACGGATCTATTTTGGGTCCCAACAAAATCTCCAACGGTTGGATTTGCTTTTTCTGCATTCCAGTACAGTCTGACCGGCCGAGTTTCCATAAAGGCAATTCAGCCGAACCGTGGATCGGCTGAGTTTGCAACTCGGCCGAATGGTGGATCGGTTGAGTTTGCAACTCGGCCGAATCCCACAAAAGTTCCAGATTTCATGGATCGGCCGAGTTTGTAATTCAGCCGACAAAAACCCTGTTGGGAAATTTTGGAACTTTTGTTTGACCATACAAACGATGGATTTTTGTGTCCCAATAATTTTTCTAAGCTTAATTACAAGTCATACAATCATTACAAGTGATTACAAAGCAAGTCTAAGGTCATTTACATAGAGATCCCAAATTGCACACTTGTAGCTATTTTGACTTGTCTTTTCTCCAATTTGATATGCGCAAGTTAGGGCATTTGGACTGTGTCTAAACCTAATCTGAAATCACTCAATGTAGAAGCATTAGACACCAATATGTGGAATGGTTAGTCATCATCAAAACAAGGGTTTAGTCAATTTAGACGTGAGTCAACATTGACCTAATTGACCTTGAGTCAACATTCTCCCCCTTTTTGAAGATGACAAACCATTCCATAAATGTATTGAAAGCTTGTACGTAAAATCATACCTTCGTAGAAACCTAGGGGTTTCAATAGGATTGAGCTCATATGCTCCCCCTCAATTGATGCGCATGAAGTTCTCATACTCCCCCTCAATTGATGCTATTTCTCCTGCATGGTTAGCTTTCATAACATTTATAGAAACTATGTCTTCTACTCATATATGTTCTACACATATATGTCTTCTCCCATTTACCTTCTCCCCTTTACATGGACACGCTTCTTTGCTTCATGTAAGACATGCCTTCTCCCTGTTGTCAAAAGAAGACATATCTTTCTCCCCCTTTGTCATTTCAAAAAGGTGGGGGTGTGAAGAAACTAAGAAACACCACTTGTTAAGAGAAAGAAGATAACAAAAGTTATATAAGGAGAGTAGAAGAGCACAGATAGGGTCTTGTCCAAGCATAGAAAGAAAAGCAAGTTAAAACATATACTTGAACAACCCAAAAATGCAAGATAAGGTGCTGCAGAAAAACAATAAATCACAATTTTGACCCTCAAGATGATGGAATTTGACCAAAAACCATCGAATCTCATGGAAAAGCAATGAGTCTTGCTCAGAAGGTCGTTTCTGCATGAAAAACACTAGTCTTGCACCAAAAACTGAAACTGGAGCAAAATCTGCATAAAATCCAAAACTACTCCAATTTCTACATATAATATAGCTCTATGTGCCTTGCATCACAATGTTATGCAAGCAACTCAAGATAGTAGATATGCAATTCAAGGAACAATCTTGAGCATGTATTAGATAAGATACAAGCATAACATATAGATGATCAAAGATACCAATTATTGACAGGGTTAGAACTACATGTATATGAACTACTAGTAGATGATATCACAAGTTAGAACTACTAGTAGGATCTAGATCATAGCAAAGAGATAAGCAAGATAAAAGCAAGATATGAGTAGATGTAGAGATATATCCAAAATGAAAAGATATGCAAATTTAAAAGCATGAGAGGATATAACTCACTAGATATGCATTCTTACCATAAGATGATTACCTCTATGAACCTCAAGGTTGTATCAAAACAAGATATACACCTAGATAGATGTAGCAAGTTAGAGTACAACGGAAGCGATTTTAGACACAACCAAGAGATCCAAAGAGATCATCATCAATACCTGCAAAACAACTCAAAACAAGTAATTTCCAGATATAGATATACCAATTTAGAGCAATTAGAGAGATAGAGTTGTATGCAAGATAGGAAATTTAGAACATGGAAATATGCATATATAAAGATACCAAAGGAGTGCCAAAGAATAAGGCTATTGGCTGAGAAAATCTAGTTGAGAGGGAAATTCTCACTCAAAAAGCCAAATGTATATTCTGTGCACAGTGTAATCGGTCGAGTTTTGTGCATGGACAACTCGACCGATGACAGCTGTTGGCAACACCCATTGGTGCCTATCGGTCGAGTTTAAATAGGGCAAACTCAACCGACAGAGCAGCTGTCAAAAAGCACATATATTTCATAAAAACATATTTAAAGGCATGCTAAATATACAAACCATATCCAAACATGTCTAAGCAAGTTAGTAATGCACTATAGAAGCATTAGAAATAGTTTTTGAGCAAGAGTGTGAAGAGAATCACAAAATGTCACTTTTGACTCAAAAACCATATGTATAGTGCACACTAACTTGACAAAAACAAGTTAGAAATGGTTATAAGCAATAAAACCATTACCATTGTGCTTACCATTGCTTTTCCACTTGTTGTCACCCTCTACACATCTCACCTTTCTTCTTTTATGTGGATTGAGAAGTCAATTTACAATTCAATAGCTCAAGTCAATCCATTTGCAAGTACCTACAAGAAGAAAGATCAAATGGTCCCCAATCATGTTTTTGGGTCCGGAGGAGTTAGCTTAGCAACCCAAATCCTATTGCTCTTGGGTGCTTTCCTAAAAGGACAACAAGTAGAATAATGACCTAATTCATTGCAATAGTTGCATGTGCCCATAGTCTTGGAACTAGAGGATTCTCCATGGAATATTGGAGGTCCTTTATCTTTGTTGTTCCCTTGACTACTATCATACCCTAAACCATGTCTACCAATTTGTTTAGTAGTATGGTCTAGGATTTGATTAAGACTCTTTTTACCAACTAAAAATCTTTGCAAAGAAGATCTTAAACTATCATTATCATGCTTAAGAGAAGCAATAGGAGAAGACAATTGATTAATGTTATCTCTAGCATGTAGAAGATCATTTTCTAGGCAAAGAGCTTTAGTTGAATAAGAATCTCTATCAATATGAAGAGCATCAACATTATTCTCTCTATTTGTAGAACTAGAACAAGGTTCATGCCCATTGATTTTAGCAAGAAAGGAGGCATTTTCAGATTTAAGCACCACTAATTCTCTTTGATAAGAATATATTTCTTTTCTCCTAGCATCATCAATAAGCTTGAGTTCTACGTTTTCAGTTTTAAGAGTATCAAGCTTATGCATGAGAGAATTATCAATTAAAGTATGCTCTTCATTAGAACTAGGCATGAGAGGTTGAGCTTCTAGAAATTTAATATTATCAAGTAAACTAGCAAATTCCAAGTTTAAGAGAGTCTACTTGGCTAAGACAATCATTTTTATCAATAAGCAAGCAAGAATTAGCATATTCAAGATCATCTAGTTCTATATGCAAATTATCAACAATTTTAGCAAGCTTTTTCTTTTTCCTTTTAGAAGACTTATAAGAGGCACTAATATCATGAATAATAGCAATTAAAGATTCTTTATCTAAAGAGTCTAGATGTACCTCATTTGAGTCTTCACTTGTTGATGCTATAAGAGAAAAATGGCATTCTCCTTCATCACTAGAGCTTGAGCTTGATCCTTCACATGAATCTTCACTTGAGCTTGAGTTGGAGGAGCCGCTTGAGCTTGAGTGCCATTTCCCCTTCTTGTGAAGATGGGTCTTTTTGCCTTGAGGGAAATCTTCCTTGTAGTGACCCTTCTTTCCACATGTGAAGCACCGGATGGAGGAGGACTTGCCTTTGTAGAGTCTACCCTTGGAGTACATGGCATCTTCTTTAGCTTGAGAGGATGGAGAGACTTTTTCCATGATAGCTTCAATTTGAGCCTTTATTTCAGCCTTCTTCATTCTCTTAAGCTCTTTCTTCTCTTGTCTTTCTACTTCCTCCCTCTTGTCAAGTGTAGCTTCATGTTCTTGTAGATTTCCAATGAGCTCTTCAATAGGAATATCCCTAAGCGACCTTGCTTCTTCAATAGAAGTCACCTTGGATTCCCATCTCTTGGGGAGAGTTCTATGTATCTTTGAGTTGATCTCTCCACTAGACATAGGATGTCCTAGAACAGAAAGACCATTCAAGATGGTGTTGAGCCTTGAGTACATGTTGGCTATGCTCTCCTCCTTTCCCATCTTGAAGTTCTCAAGCAACCCTTTGAGCATGTAGACTTTGCTTTCCTTCACTTGATCTGTCCCTTCATAAGTGATGCAAAGCTTTCTCCATACCTCATAAGCCATCTCACAAGAGGAAATCCGGTTGAACTCGGTGGGGGTCATGGAGGCATATAGGATGTGCATGGCTCTAGCATTCAAGGTTGCTTTCATCAAGGTGGCTTCATCCCATTCTTCAATGTTTGTCTTTGGTAGAATGTATGGGTTGTTCACCATTTGCCACATCTCGAGACTTGATCCTTGGATGAAGAATTGAAGTCTTCTTCTCCAATAGAGGAAGTTGCTCCCATTGAAGATTGGAAGGCTGGTCGAGAATCTCCCTCCTTGGTAGTCACCCATATTCTCCTACTTGTTGAAGTATGCTTGGAGAAGACCCGCTCTGATACCACTTGTTGGATCCTAGATGGGTGACTTAGGTGCTCTAGAGGGGGGGTGAATAGAGCTGAAAGCACTTAAACAAAATTCATTAAACCTTCAAATTATATGACAAGATAAGGTTGCTAAATAGGTAATTTGAGTGCAACTAAATCATGCATATCAAGGATAAGAGAGATTGAACATGCACCGATTAGACAAGCTATTTAGAGTGGTTCCACACTTCAAACTAGAAGTGTGTCAGTCCACTTGCCTAGAGAGGTCAACCTCTAGGACTTCCAACAATTTCACTCTTATATTCACTTAATAAGACATACAATACATGACCAACAAAGGACTTACCTATCCAATACAAAGAGTCTTCAACCTTACCAAGGACTTACCCACTTTGCAAGAGTCTTCGGCCTTCTCCAAGGACTTACCCACTCTTGCACAAGTCTTCGGCCTTGTAGGAATTACCCACTCTTATTGGATCTTCCGCCTTTGACTTCACCTTCACTCGGAGAAGCTTTCCACCAAGGTCTTACCCACTTGAGCTTGAGTCTTTTGCCTTCTCCAAGGGCTTACCCACTCTAGCTCCAAGTCTTCAGCCTTGATCTTCACCAAGGGACTCCTTCCCTTGTTCTTCTTCACCTCTCTTGGACAAGAGAGACAACCTTCATCTTCAAGATAGGAAATGAGAGATGGGGAGGTGGTGGAAGTGAGAGCCTCACAAGATATACAAATAAAACTAGCTCTCTTACAAATCTCCTACTCACTCTAATGGATGTAGCAAGTGATTAAGCTTAGAGAGAGAGAGGAGGCTGTAGGAAGGACTCAATTATAGAATAGGAACCTCACAAAGAGTTTGCAATGAATGCTCAACCTTGGAATGAAGCCCAAGGGGTCCTATTTATAGTTGGGGATGCCTCTTAGCCTTTGGGAACACTTAGGAACGAAAACTAGCCGTTTTACAAGTTGCAACGGATCTATTTTGGGTCCCAACAAAATCTCCAACGGTTGGATTTGCTTTTTCTGCATTCCAGTACAGTCTGATCGGCCGAGTTTCCATAAAGGCAATTCAGCCGAACCGTGGATCGGCTGAGTTTGCAACTCGGTCGAATGGTGGATCGGCTGAGTTTGCAACTCGGCTGAATCCCACAAAAGTTCCAGATTTCATGGATCGGCCGAGTTTGTAATTCGGCCGACAAAAACCCTGTTGGGAAATTTTGGAACTTTTGTTTGACCATACAAACGATGGATTTTTGTGTCCCAATAATTTTTCTAAGCTTAATTACAAGTCATACAATCATTACAAGTGATTACAAAGCAATTCTAAGGTCATTTACATAGAGATCCCAAATTGCACACTTGTAGCTATTTTGACTTGTCTTTTCTCCAATTTGATATGCGCAAGTTAGGGCATTTGGAGTGTGTCTAAACCTAATCTGAAATCACTCAATGTAGAAGCATTAGACACCAATATGTGGAATGGTTAGTCATCATCAAAACAAGGGTTTATTCAATTTAGACGTGAGTCAACATTGACCTAATTGACCTTGAGTCAACATTCTCCCCCTTTTTGAAGATGACAAACCATTCCATAAATGTATTGAAAGCTTGTACGTAAAATCATACCTTCGGAGAAACCTAGGGGTTTCAATAGGATTGAGCTCATATGCTCCCCCTCAATTGATGCGCATGAAGTTCTCATACTCCCCCTCAATTGATGCTATTTCTCCTGCATGGTTAGCTTTCATAACATTTATAGAAACTATGTCTTCTACTCATATATGTTCTACACATATATGTCTTCTCCCATTTACCTTCTCCCCTTTACATGGACACGCTTCTTTGCTTCATGTAAGACATGCCTTCTCCCTGTTGTCAAAAGAAGACATATCTTTCTCCCCCTTTGTCATTTCAAAAAGGTGGGGGTGTGAAGAAACTAAGAAACACCACTTGTTAAGAGAAAGAAGATAACAAAAGTTATATAAGGAGAGTATAAGAGCACAGATAGGGTCTTGTCCAAGCATAGAAAGAAAAGCAAGTTAAAACATATACTTGAACAACCCAAAAATGCAAGATAAGGTGCTGTAGAAAAACAATAAATCACAATTTTGACCCTCAAGATGATTGAATTTGACCAAAAACCATCGGAGCTCATGGAAAAGCAATGAGTCTTGCTCAGAAGGTCGTTTCTGCATGAAAAACACTAGTCTTACACCAAAAACTGAAACTGGAGCAAAATCTGCATAAAATCCAAAACTACTCCAATTTCTACATATAATGTACGTCTATGTGCCCTGCATCACAATGTTATGCAAGCAACTCAAGATAGTAAATATGCAATTCAAGGAACAATCTTAAGCATGTATTAGATAAGATACAAGCATAACATATAGATGATCAAAGATACCAATTATTGACAGGGTTAGAACTACATGTATATGAACTACTAGTAGATGATATCACAAGTTAGAACTACTAGTAGGATCTAGATCATAGCAAAGAGATAAGCAAGATAAAAGCAAGCTATGAGTAGATATAGAGATATATCCAAAATGAAAAGATATGCAAATTTAAAAGCATGAGAGGATATAACTCACTAGATATGCATTCTTACCATAAGATGATTACCCCTATGAACCTCAAGGTTGTATCAAAACAAGATATACACCTAGATAGATGTAGCAAGTTAGAGTACAACGGAAGTGATTTTAGACACAACCAAGAGATCCAAAGAGATCATCATCAAAACCTGCAAAACAACTCAAAGCAAGTAATTTCCAGATATAGATATACCAATTTAGAGCAATTAGAGAGATAGAGTTGTATGCAAGATAGGCAATTTAGAACATGGCAATATGCATATATAAAGATACCAAAGGAGTGCCAAAGAATAATGCTATTGGCTGATAAAATCTAGTTGAGAGGGAAATTCTCACTCAAAAAGCCAAATGTATATTTTGTGCACAGTGTAATCGGTCGAGTTTTGTGCATGGACAACTCGAACGATGACAGTTGTTGGCAACACCCATTGGTGCCTATCGGTCGAGTTTAAATAGGGCAAACTCAACCGACAGAGCAGCTGTCAAAAAGCACATATATTTCATAAAAACATATTTAAAGGCATGCTAAATATACAAACCATATCCAAACATGTCTAAGCAAGTTAGTAATGCACTATAGAATCATTAGAAATAGTTTTTGAGCAAGAGTGTGAAGAGAATCACAAAATGTCACTTTTGACTCAAAAACCATATGTATAGTGCACACTAACTTGACAAAAACAAGTTAGAAATGGTTATAATCAATAAAACCATTACCATTGTGCTTACCATTTCTTTTCCACTTGTTGTCACCCTCTACACATCTCACCTTTCTTCTTTTATGTGGATTGAGAAGTCAATTTACAATTCAGTAGCTCAAGTCAATCCATTTGCAAGTACCTACAAGAAGAAAGATCAAATGGTCCCCAATCATGTTTTTGGGCCCGGAGGAGTTAGCTTAGCAACCCAAATCCTATTGCTCTTGGGTGCTTTCCTAAAAGGACAACAAGTAGAATAATGACCTAATTCATTGCAATAGTTGCATGTGCCCATAGTCTTGGAACTAGAGGATTCTCCATGGAATATTGGAGGTCCTTTATCTTTGTTGTTCCCTTGACTACTATCATACCCTAAACCATGTCTACCAATTTGTTTAGTAGTATGGTCTAGGATTTGATTAAGACTCTTTTTACCAACTAAAAATCTTTGCAAAGAAGATCTTAAACTATCATTATCATGCTTAAGAGAAGCAATAGTAGAAGACAATTGATTAATGTTATCTCTAACATGTAGAATATCATTTTCTAGGTAAAGAGCTTTAGTTGAATAAGAATCTCTATCAATATGAAGAGCAGCAACATTATTCTCTCTATTTGTAGAACTAGAACAAGGTTCATGCCCATTGATTTTAGCAAGAAAGGAGGCATTTTCAGATTTAAGCACCACTAATTCTCTTTGATAATAATATATTTCTTTTCTCCTAGCATCATCAATAAGCTTGAGTTCTAAGTTTTCAGTTTTAAGAGTATCAAGCTTATGCATGAGAGAATCATCAATTAAAGTATGCTCTTCATTAGAACTAGGCATGAGAGGTTGAGCTTCTAGAAATTTAATCTTATCAAGTAAACTAGCATTTTCAAGTTTAAGAGAGTCTACTTGGCTAAGACAATCATTTTTATCAATAAGAAAGCAAGAATTAGCATATTCAAGATCATCTAGTTCTATATGCAAATTATCAACAATTTTAGCAAGCTTTTTCTTTTTCCTTTTAGAAGACTTATAAGAGGCACTAATATCATGAATAATAGCAATTAAAGATTATTTATCTAAAGAGTCTAGATTTACCTCATTTGAGTCTTCACTTGTTGATGCTATAAGAGCAAAATGGCATTCTCCTTCATCACTAGAGCTTGAGCTTGATCCTTCACATGAATCTTCACTTGAGCTTGAGTTGGAGGAGCCGCTTGATCTTGAGTGCCATTTCCCCTTCTTGTGAAGATGGGTCTTTTTGCCTTGAGGGCAATTTTCCTTGTAGTGACCCTTCTTTCCACATGTGAAGCACCGGATGGAGGAGGACTTGCCTTTGTAGAGTCTACCCTTGGAGTACATGGCATCTTCTTTAGCTTGAGAGGATGGAGAGACTTTTTCCATGATAGCTTCAATTTGAGCCTTTATTTCAGCCTTCTTCATTCTCTTAAGCTCTTTCTTCTCTTGTCTTTCTACTTCCTCCCTCTTGTCAAGTGTAGCTTCATGTGCTTGTAGATTTCCAATGAGCTCTTCAATAGGAATATCCCTAAGCGACCTTGCTTCTTCAATAGAAGTCACCTTGGATTCCCATCTCTTGGGGAGAGTTCTAAGTATCTTTGAGTTGATCTCTCCACTAGACATAGGATGTCCTAGAACAGCAAGACCATTCAAGATGGTGTTGAGCCTTGAGTACATGTTGGCTATGCTCTCCTCCTTTCCCACCTTGAAGTTCTCAAGCAACCCTTTGAGCATGTAGACTTTGCTTTCCTTCACTTGATCTGTCCCTTCATAAGTGATGCAAAACTTTCTCCATACCTCATAAGCCATCTCACAAGAGGAAATCCGGTTGAACTCGGTGGGGGTCATGGAGGCATATAGGATGTGCATGGCTCTAGCATTCAAGGTTGCTTTCATCAAGGTGGCTTCATCCCATTCTTCAATGTTTGTTTTTGGTAGAATGTATGGGCTGTTCACCATTTGCCACATCTCGAGACTTGATCCTTGGATGAAGAATTGAAGTCTTCTTCTCCAATAGAGGAAGTTGCTCCCATTGAAGATTGGAAGGCTGGTCGAGAATCTCCCTCCTTGGTAGTCACCCATCTTCTCCTACTTGTTGAAGTATGCTTGGAGAAGACCCGCTCTGATACCACTTGTTGGATCCTAGATGGGTGACTTAGGTGGTCTAGAGGGGGGGTGAATAGAGCTGAAAGCACTTAAACAAAATTCATTAAACCTTCAAATTATATGACAAGATAAGGTTGCTAAATAGGTAATTTGAGTGGAACTAAATCATGCATAGCAAGGATAAGAGAGATTGAACATGCACCGATTAGACAAGCTATTTAGAGTGGTTCCACACTTCAAACTAGAAGTGTGTCAGTCGACTTGCCTAGAGAGGTCAACCTCTAGGACTTCCAACAATTTCACTCTTATATTCACTTAATAAGACATACAATACATGACCAACAAAGGACTTACCTATCCAATACAAAGAGTCTTCAACCTTACCAAGGACTTACCCACTTTGCAAGAGTCTTCGGCCTTCTCCAAGGACTTACCCACTCTTGCACAAGTCTTCGGCCTTGTAGGAATTACCCACTCTTGTTGGATCTTCCGCCTTTGACTTCACCTTCACTCGGAGAAGCTTTCCACCAAGGTCTTACCCACTTGAGCTTGAGTCTTTTGCCTTCTCCAAGGGCTTACCCACTCTAGCTCCAAGTCTTCAGCCTTGATCTTCACCAAGGGACTCCTTCCCTTGTTCTTCTTCACCTCTCTTGGACAAGAGAGACAACCTTCATCTTCAAGATAGGAAATGAGAGATGGGGAGGTGGTGGAAGTGAGAGCCTCACAAGATATACAAATAAAACTAGCTCTCTTACAAATCTCCTACTCACTCTAATGGATGTAGCAAGTGATTAATCTTAGAGAGAGAGAGGAGGCTGTAGGAAGCACTCAACTATAGAATAGGAACCTCACAAAGAGTTTGCAATGAATGCTCAACCTTGGAATGAAGCCCAAGGGGTCCTATTTATAGTTGGGGATGCCTCTTAGCCTTTGGGAACACTTAGGAACGAAAACTAGCTGTTTTACAAGTTGCAACGGATCTATTTTGGGTCCCAACAAAATCTCCAACGGTTGGATTTGCTTTTTCTGCATTCCAGTACAGTCTGACGGCCGAGTTTCCATAAAGGCAATTCAGCCGAACCGTGGATCGGCTGAGTTTGCAACTCGGCCGAATGGTGGATCGGCTGAGTTTGCAACTCGACCGAATCCCACAAAAGTTCCAGATTTCATGGATCGGCCGAGTTTGTAATTCGGCCGACAAAAACCCTGTTGGGAAATTTTGGAACTTTTGTTTGACCATACAAACGATGGATTTTTGCGTCCCAATAATTTTTCTAAGCTTAATTACAAGTCATACAATCATTACAAGTGATTACAAAGCAATTCTAAGGTCATTTACATAGAGATCCCAAATTGCACACTTGTAGCTATTTTGTCTTGTCTTTTCTCCAATTTGATATGTGCAAGTTAGGGCATTTGGAGTGTGTCTAAACCTAATTTGAAATCACTCAATGTAGAAGCATTAGACACCAATATGTGGAATGGTTAGTCATCATCAAAACAAGGGTTTAGTCAATTTAGACGTGAGTCAACATTGACCTAATTGACCTTGAGTCAACAGGGTGTGGCTAATAAATCAAATAAGATGAGAATGTTATAATCATGTAGGGTAAGGTTGATGAACCATATGAATGGTAATATGGTTATTCTAATGAATAAGGGTCTAAGAGACAAGATGATGCCTAGATCCTTATATATCCAACTATATACATGTGTAACAACCCTTTACATCTTACAAAGATGAGGACAAGAAACTCTTAGGAGTGATGTATGCAATACTATATAATGGAGTGAATAAAATCCTATGGGTTGAAATACCTAAAGTGGTTGATAATGATTTATTCTATATCAACAATGCCTAACCATTGGATAAGTCCATATCTTTAAAAGTAGTTGGACAATTCTAATGTGTAACCTATGCACCATATGCTGGAAGTGACAAGTTGGGGGATAAGGTATTAAGAGGGAAGTACCTTAATACAAGGTTAGTTGATTAACTTTAGTAAGATGGAAATGAGAAGAAAGTGATACATCAAGACATGATAGATATCACATTCAACATTTTAGGGTAGACATATCTTGATGAACCTCTAATCTAATATTCTTGGATAAGAAACGCATGAAATGTGTGTTATGCAATTATTACAATAGAGATGTAATGAACTCAATGTACTTTCATAAATGTTGACTAATATACCTTGAGAATGGGGTTAAGCCAAATCGATGAGTATGATGTAATCATACCATGACAAGGGAGAAATGAACTCATACCTTGAATTGATGATCATTAATGATATATGATGAGAATGGTGATCATGAGTAAATACTTATGATATCTTTGAATGCTCCTAGAGGTGTGGAGCAATATATTAGGGTTGAACTAATAAGGTGAGCATTAAACCCTAATTAATGTGAGGTGGGAAAACCCTAACCCTAAATGGGGTAATGGGACATGAGAAACCCTAATGTGATGTGAACAGTAAAGCCCTAACCCTATTAAGGGAATGATGGTGTTACTATTATATTACATGAGATAAAATGATTTTGTTGCCTATCGATAGGTGACAAGATGTTGAATGGCCTTGTGAGCCATATAATTAGATGTTGCCTAATGAGAGGTGACAAGATGCTTTATGGGCCTTATGAGCCATGAGAACAATTTTAGCATAGTAGAGGCACCAAGATGATCCATGTAATCAGGTTTGGTTAGAGTCCAATATCTGGTAGAGGTGTAATACCTGTAATCATGGTTGGTTAAAGTCCAATGTCTGGCTGTGTAATCATGATTGGTTAGAGTCCAATGCATGGCTGTGTAATCAGGATTGGTAGTGTCCAATGCCTGGCGATGTAATCAGGTTTGGTTAGAGTCCAATGCCTGGTAGAGGTGTAATGCATGTAATCAGGGTTGGTTAAATTCCAATGCCTGGATGTGAAATCAGGAGTGGTTAAAGTCCACTGCCTGGCGGTGTAATCTGGATTGGTTGAAGTCCAATACCTGGCAGAGGCATGAAGCATGTAATCAGGAGTGGTTAGAGTCCACTGTCTGACAGTGTAATCAGGGTTGGTTAAAGTCCAATACCTGGCGGTGTAATCAGGTTTGGAAGAGTCCAATACCTGGCAGAGGCTTAATTCCTGTAATAATAACACAGGATTGGTAATAACCCAATGCCTATAATGATGATTTAGGATTGGTATTAATCCAATGCCTGTATTGATGATATATGAGTACATGGTAGATATATCTCCTTATGTGTTTAACATGTTGGCTAAGGCCAATAGAATGAAACAAGAGTGTTTCATGGGTGAAATAACAAAATGATGAGTGTCACAAGAAAAGTTTGATATGATGGTATAATATGTTGGATGAATGATATACATGTCATTTGTATTCCTTAATAAAAGAATAGATGGTATATTGCTCTATCATAAATAGTTGCAATGCTTACAAAGTTGAGAATGCTTTAAACTGCTTATCCTCTGTTCAGTTTCATATCTTTAAACTGCTATTACAATGTTTTGGTGGAGAGTTATATCTCCCACTGGGACAATTTACAATTGTCTCACTCCCGTGGGATCGAATGTTTTTAGGTGGACGCGGACGAAGAAGCAGACACTCTTTTGCAGGGAAAGGGAAGCAATAGCCTGGATAGCAGTGAGATCTCAGGTGGAGATCCTGACTGTCAAGTCATATAGTTAGAAGTCCTATGTGTTGTCTCTGTACTCTCAGGTCCTCGGAGTTTATAGTTAGTGTTTTAATGAATCGATCTGAGATTTTGGCTTGATGCCTCAAGGTTTATGATGTCTGTATATAATGTTCTAGAGCAACTGATGTTGTAATCCTCAAGAAGAGATAGTACAAGTCATGTACTTTTAAACCAGGATGTATATGTTATACTATGGTTCTTGTTGTAAGAGTTTCCTATGTTGGATCTCTTTGTGAAAAGTTTTACTTTTTAGTGATTTTCAGTCATCCGCTGCAAATGATTCTCTTCCGCTTAGTTAATCTTGTGTTTTGTAAGTTGGATGCCACAATTTAGTGGTATCAGAGCTCTAGGTTCGCTGAGTCTACAGAGACATAGGACTAAGGTATCGAGTCTGTTCTAAGTGTACTCTAGTGTATCTTATAGTGCCTTTTGCTTATGCAGAAGAAGATATATAACTCCAAGATGTTTGGAGAACACGAGGAACGTGTTGTTGAGGACAACATTTTTGCACCAGTGGGAGGTGCAAGGGATCAGGCAAGGGAGGAACCAGTGCCTGAAAATCCCCATGTTGATGAACTCATGAGAGGAAACCCAGATGTTCATAATTATTTTGGGTAACTCATGACCACACTAAGGTATATGGCAGACCGAATGTCAGCATCAGCACCCAGGGCACCAGCTCCCAATGAGGGATATGGGTCTAGTAAGACTTTTGAACGACTACGTCGTGTCAGAGCCATTGAATATGCTGGGACATCTAACCTAGCAGATGCTGATCTTTAGCTCACTGAATTAGAAAAGGCTTTTAAGATCCTTAGTATCCCGGATTCTGACAAAGTTAAGCATGTTGTATACCTTTTGAAGGGTAGTGCTGGACATTGGTGGGCTATAGAAGAAATAAAAAGGAATGATGAAGAGATTGGATGGGAGGACTTTCGTCAAGAATTCATTAATAAGTACTTTCCAAGGACTTATTTAGATGAAAAGATCTCACAGTTTGAGAAGATTCGATAGGGAGTCATGTCAATAAGTGAATATGAGGTTAAGTTCATGGAACTTTTATGATTTTGTCCTTAGATGGCTGCTACCGAGGAGGAAAAAATTCGACGTTTTGAGAAGGGATTGAATGCTGAAATGTCTACTCCAACATCTGCCCTAGAAAGTAGAGAGATGTTTTCCACATTTGTGGAGTCAATTAGAAGGATAGAAGGGTCTATGATAAAGAAACATGAGACAAACCTTAAAAGGAAGTCTAAACAGTCACAGGGACAGGAAATTGGTGGTACTAAACAATCAAAGATTTTAGTAGCACTGACTCAACCACAATGTAGTGCACCCAAGAAACGGTCACCTAAAATGCTCCGATCTTGCTATAGATGTGGACAGAGAGGACATCTGAGGTGGCAATGTCCAAATAGAAAGCGATGAGGAGACTCAACAGACAAGACACTAGATAACTTATAAAAAGTAGACTTGTCAAGATAAAACTTTCTATTTTGAATTATCTTTTGTTCCTTACTATAAGAAAGGTAGTTGTTATCTAGTTCACCTATATAATCCTTTAAGGATATGAGGAAGAGATAGTAATATGAAAACTTGTGTTCAGTTTAATATTCTTTTATATGTTTTGAAGTTTCTCTTTCAGTATTAAGAAAGGGAAGAGATGAGAAAGGAACTCAGAGGAAATCTGAGATATTAAGTATATTAAATCTAAAGATATGAAAAACATAAAATAAAATAAGTGCATACTACTTGATCTCAGTATTTATATACCCTGGTCAGGTATACAACTATTGATGATAAAGTGAGTATGGAGACTCTTAGATTGTTATCTTTTTTATTACTTTGATCAAGTAGTCATTCTGAGACAATCTAACGAGTATCATGAAATTAGAAATATGGAATGAATAAATATGTCATATACTAACCATAAGAAAGAGAAGTCTGAGATAATCTCAGATAAGTATGATGGTATGAGGAACTAAAACTATTCTCCCCATAAGATAAGAATAAGAATAAGGAAGACGAACCCTATTCAATAAAGTTATAAGTATAATAAAGATCTTTCCCATAATGAGAAAAGAGTGAATGAATCATGAATAGTTGAAAATACATGAATAAATAAGAGGAATATGAATCCTTGTTTTCTTTCCTTTCAGGGACATGGAAATCAAGTGCGTCTTAGGACACTTGGTGTGCATAAGATAAAAATGTTCATGTAAGAGATACTTAGAAAAGTATCAGTTTACCTTTGACTCGGGTTCCAAGGAAAAGATATGTGCAACAAGTAATGTCCCCAAGATGAAAGGAAGATAAATATGTGATGTGTTTTAATACATGTGATAGATACCAAGGTATGAGATTCTGGTAATTAAGAAATAACAGATGGTTTATGTTGGTTACCTAGAATGGTCAACCATGAAATCATATTAATCATGCAAAATAATATGAACATCACTTGTTAGGGGTTTATGCTTTGCATAAACATAACAATTAAAGATATCTTTGAGAAAAGTTTTTGGTTGACATGTAATCTCTCTTTATAGTAAAAGAATGCACAACTAATAAGTTAGCTAGTGCAAGTGATAAGGAAAGCTTGTGTTGTGTCATCAGGTAAGGTGACACAATTAAAGTATGAAAAGACTTATAGTCCCAAGTGGGTGACAAAATATAATTGTGAACCTTGAATGTGAAATGTTGAATTAACTAAGGAACATGGGAGTATGTGTCCCATGTGAACCAATCCATGATAACTTGGAATAACTTTGTTTTGATCAAAACTCTATGGTGTCTCCATAATAATGATATGTTATATGATGGCATGATGATATGATTTCCCTTTATCTGGGATTTCGGGGACGAAAACCTTGTTAGGGGTTTATAATTTGTAACATCCCTGACCTGGGTTATGCCTTAACCCTAGGAGTTTTTCTTAAGCAAGTTAATTAGATCCTTAATTTTATCTTGTGAAAAGTAATTAAGGCTCAAGAGGAACTTATGTTCTAATTTTGGTCATGTTTGAATAATATTGAAGCAATGTTTTCTTATTTAGGACTAATGTGCAAATTACCCAATATGAGGGTTTAAATTGAAAATGTTACATAATAATATGTTCCTCAAGAAGTTTGTCATCATGAGAATGAAGATGGTGCAGAGGAATGGCTTATGAAAGCCTGAGTACCAAGAAAGAACGGATAAAACAATGTTTGTGCATTAAAACCTAGTTTTGGTGTAAAGTGCAATTTACCCAAAACCTAGGGTTCAATATGCAAATTAACAATTCAATAAGGTCCCTAATAACTCTTGGCATCGTGTAGAGAAAATAAAATGAGAGGGGCGCCTCATTGGAATTAAGTTGTAGGAGAGAGAATCTTGATATTAAAATATTCAAGATTTAAGCCTAATTGAAACCCTAATTCAATTTATCGCAAAAATAAATAAAATAATTGAAGGGCTTTCAACAAAAATTAATATGGTTGGATTCATATGTGTGTGTACATCCTTAATACTTGCAAAGGCACGAGTATATCCCAAGGAGGTGAAGGCTGCACTCACCATTATTATAAGAAAAAGAATTTCCACTCAAATAGGGACATTCCTTTTATAAGGGTTAAGGTGCTTAATTTCTTTTCCCTTAATTCTTGGATAATGGAAGGGAGCTCGGTGGGGATAGAGATGCCTTTGTATACAAGAAACCAAGGGGAGAAGGTGGCAATAATTTTGGAATTAAAAGACTTATATAAAACATTTTCTCTCTCATCAATTTTCTTATAAAAGTACCCTTTCCAAGCCAAAACAAAGGCTTTATCAGAACCCACCTCTTCGCTTTGCTTGGAAACCGACCAACGAGCTTGGGAGGATCAGGAGGACGACCCCCAACCTGTTGTTAAGGTTCTTGACCCTTTTCACCTTGATTCCATGGTGGAAATCGAAAATAAATCATTGATTTCTTCTTATTTCGATCTTCTCTTCAACCCTAGCCAATCTTTCAACCAAAACTTGAGGACGAGCCTAGGGGGAGTTGAAAAAGCTTCATCCACCATTTTTGGTGTAAGATTGGAGCTTTGGAGTTCAATTGGAGGCAGGTTTTATAACTTGAACCCTTGATTTTGTTATTGCATTCAATTCCTTATCAAATAATGATCATTTCTACATTCATGATAATTGATTTGGTTGATTGATGCAATCACCATGGAAACCACAGCAGGTTTCGTGAGTTTAGAGCTTGAGGATGATAATCACACACCTCTCCAAATATCCAAGGCAAACAGTTTCAAAAGAGTTGCTCAATCGGTTTCACAAATCGTTTGGGAGCAAACAGTTTCAAATCGTTTGAAAGGAAACAGTTTCATCAAACAGTTTGAGGGCAAACTGTTTCAAACCATTTGGAGGTGTTGACCATGGTTGACTGTTTGGAGATTTGTTGATAATGATGTTGGTTAATGGCCAACTAATTATAATTGATTAGTTCCAATTGGTTCATGAGTTGAAGGACAATCAATCACCAAACCCTAATCGGGTTAAGTGTTGATTTCTAATTTGATTAAGTTGAATCTTTGGGTTGATCAGCCCAAACGGTTTCAAAACCATTTGGGGATCACCGAAACGGTCTCAAGACCGTTTGAGGGTCACCCAAGACCGTTTGGAGGTCTAGGGTCAAGTATGGTTGAGTGTTTGAAGATCTAGAGTTACAAAATAGAATTGCGATCAATTGCTGATTTGATGGTCAATCCACTGATCCAAACCCTAATTAGTTGTTATGGATTTTGATGATATGATAGGAAAACGGTCTCAAGACCGTTTGGAGGTCATCCAAACGACCTCAAGACCGTTTGGGGTCAGGTCATGTCCAATTTGGATGATGGTCCAATAGTTTCAAAGTAATTGATAACACATTGACTAACACTGAAGGTTCATCGATTTCAATCCCTAATCCAAATGATTTCAAACCCTAATTGATGATCAATTGAGGGTTAAATCAGTTGAAGGATGACCTATTAAGCTCAATTGACGTATGGTGTTAGGTTCAGTTTATAAGTGATTATATGAATTCAATCAATTGAAGGAATCAATCTTGGAAACCCTAAATCAGTTGGAGTGGTTGAGACCATCTTTGGTCCATTCAGTTTTGAGAAGGATTGGACCAAATGGTCTCAAGACCGTTTGAGTCCAAATGGTCTCAAGACCGTTTGGGACCAAACAGTCTCAAGATCGTTTGGGACCTAACGATCCCAAACCATTTGAGGCCCAATCAATCTCATGAGTGCTTTAGCAAACGGTTTCAAGTTCTTGATTTGGCAAATGGTTTCAAGCACCACCTTAACCAAACAGTTTCAAACCCTTACACCAAGACCGTTTGAGGTCTAGTTGGTCATGACCGTTTGAGGTTTGGATGGTCAAGACCATTTGAGGTCTAATTGTCCAAGATCATTTGGAAGGTAATTAACCAAATCCTATGAGCACTTTAGGTGGTTAAGGTCAATTGTTTAATTGAACAATTACATGATGCAAACCAAGGGATGATTATAATAGTTATACCCTTAATAGATAGGGTGATTATTACCCTTTGAATAATTAATCTTTAATGGTCATGGTGGTGTTGACATAACCCATGGTGTCGATTCTTCTTTCATGATGAGTTGACTTAGTCTAATCAAGCTTGAAGTAAATATATCATCTTATAGAGGATGGGAGAGAAAGCTTCCTACATGAATGATAATCCTATAATGGATAAGCCTCAACACCTTCAAAATGGATGATTAAGTAATTAGGATATGATCCTTAATAAAGAGATCATGAAACCCTAATCAAGGAGGTTGTTGAGCCCTAACCTAAAACTAGGGCAATATCAGATGTAACCCAAATCAAGGGTAATGTTGTGACCCTAATTGTGGATTATGGAATGAGAAATCTTGATCTAGAGTAATGCCATATGAAACCCTAAATTAGAATGATGTTATATGGAACCCTGATGCAATGATGTGATGTAAGACTAAATCTAGGATGATGCCATGTAATGATACCATGATATGTGAAACCCTAGTGAATGTATAATAGCCAAAATACTAAAGTTGGGTGTGGCTAATAAATCAAATAAGATGAGAATGTTATAATCATGTAGGGTAAGGTTGATGAACCATATGAATGGTAAGGTGGTTATTCTAATGAATAAGTGTCTAAGAGACAAGATGATGCCTAGATCCTTATATATCCAACTATATACATGTGTAACAACCCTTTACATCTTACAAAGATGAGGACAAAAAACTCTTAGGAGTGATGTATGCGATACTATATAATGGAGTGAATAACATCCTATGGGTTGAAATACCTAAAGTGGTTGATAATGATTTATTCTATATCAACAATGCATAACCATTAGATAAGTCCATATCGTTAAAAATAGTTGGGAAATTCTAATGTGTAACCTATGCACCATATGCTGGAAGTGACAAGTTGGGGGATAAAGTATTAAGAGGGAAGTACCTTAATACAAGGTTAGTTGATTAACTTAAGTAAGATGGAAATGATAAGAAAGTGATACATCAAGACATGATAGATATCACATTCAGCATTTCAAGGTAGACATATCTTGATTAACCTCTAATCTAATATTCTTGGATAAGAAACACATGAAATGTGTGTTATGCAATTATTACAATAGAGATGTAATGAACTCAATGTACTTTGATAAATGTTGACTAATATACCTTGAGAATGGGGTTAAGCCAAATCGATGAGTATGATTTAATCATACCATGACAAGGGAGAGAAATGAACTCATACCTTGAATTGATGATCATTAATGATATATGATGAGAATGGTGATCATGAGTAAATACTTACGATATCTTTGAATTCTCCTAGAGGTGTGGAGAAATATATTAGGGTTGAACTAATAAGGTGAGCATGAAACCCTAATTAATGTGAGGTGGGAAAACCCTAACCCTAAATTGGGTAATGGGACATGAGAAACCCTAATGTGATGTGAACAGTAAAGCCCTAACCCTATTAAGGGAATGGTGGTGTTACTATTATATTACACGAGATAAAATGATTTTGTTGCCTAGTGATAGGTGACAAGATGTTGAATGGCCTTATGAGCCATATAATTAGATTTTGCCCAATGAGAGGTGACAAGATGCTTTATGGGCCTTATGAGCCATGAGAACAATTGTAGCATAGTAGAGGCACCAAGATGATTAATGATGGGTCGAAGGAATTATATTCCATGCTCCATGTAATCAGGTTTGGTTAGATTCCAATACCTGGCACATGTGTAATACCTATAATCAAGGTTGGTTAAAGTCCAATGTCTGGCTGTGTAATCAGGATTGGTTAGAGTCCAATGCCTGGTTGTGTAATCAGGATTGGTAGTATCCAATGCCTGGCGGTGTAATCAAGTTTGGTTAGAGTCCAATACCTAGCAGAGGTGTAATGCCTGTAATCAGGGTTGGTTAAAGTCCAATGCTTGGATGTGAAATCAGGAGTGGTTAAAGTCCACTGCCTGGCGGTGTAATCTGGATTGGTTAAAGTCCAATACCTGGCAGAGGCATGAAGCCTGTAATCGGGAGTGGTTAGAGTCCACTGCCTGGCTGTGTAATCAGGGTTGGTTAAAGTTCAATACGTGGTGGTGTAATCAGGTTTGGAAGAGTCCAATACTTGGCATAGGCTTAATGCCTTTAATAATAACACAGGATTGGTAATAACCCAATGCCTGTAATGATGATTTAGGATTGGTATTAATCCAATGCCTGTATTGATGATATATGAGTACATGGTAGATATATCTCCCTATCTGTTTAACGAGTTGGCTAAGGCCAACAGAATGAAACAAGAGTGTTTCATGGGTGACATAACAAAATGATGAGTGTCACAAGAAAAGTTTGATATGATGATATAATATATTAGATGAATGATATACATGTCATTCCTATTCCTTATTAAAAGAATAGATGATATATTGGTCTATCATAAATAGTTGCAATGCTTACAAAGTTGAGAATGCCTTAAACTGCTTATCCTCTGCTCAGTTTCATATCTTCAAACTGCTATAATAATGTTTTGGCGGAGAGTTATATCTCTCGCTGGGACAATTTACAATTGTCTCACCCCCGTGGGATCCAATGTTTTTAGGTGGATGCGGACGAAGAAGCAGATACTCTTTTGCAGGGAAAGGAAAACAACAGCCTGGATAGCAGTGATATCTCAGGTGGAGATCCTGACTGTCAGGTCATATAGTTAGAAGTCCTATGTGTTGTCTTTGTACTCTCAGGTCCTCAGAGTTTATAGTTAATGTTTTAATGAATCGATTTGAGATTTTGGCTTGATGCCTTGAGGTTTATGTTGTCTGTATATAATGTTCTAGAGCAACTGATGTTGTAATCCTCGAGAAGAGATAGTACAAGTCATGTACTTTTAAACCAGGATGTATATGTTATACTATGATTCTTGTTGTAAGAGTTTCCAATGTTGGATCTCTTTGCAAAAAGTTTTAATTTTTAGTGATTTTCAGTAGTCCGCTGCAAATGATTCACTTCCGCTTAGTTAATCTTGTGTTTTGTAAGTTGGATGCTACAGGGACATTTGAGGAAAAGTTGCCAACATTAAAATATCCAACAAAAATTTTACTTTGTCCACAACTTGGTGGGATACTCGAGCCGAAGAGTCCACTCAGTACATCTGAAGCCTCATCGTACTCCTGGAAGGATAAGGTCCAACCAAAGTCACCTAAGAAGTGACATAAGCCTCCCACACTGAAATCTTGATGGAGAAGGTGGAGCCTCAAGAAAGTAAACCACCTCAAAGAGTGTGGATTATAAAACTCATATCCCCGATCGTATTGATCCTCAATAGAGTCATATACTATCACTCATAGAAAACACACAACATGATAATTCACACTAGACTCAAATGCTCACCATCATAGGACGTCAAAGTCGATCGTAAACCAATTTGGAAAAGAGAATCATTTGGCTATGTATGAATTACCACCTCAGGTACTCATCATGAGTCACCTATCCATACATTAGCTCCTAAGAAGTCTTACATATCCCAAGCTCATGACAAACTATCTCTGACAAAGGGTCAAAACGGATGTGTCAACCATCAGTCCACTAACGGGTAGCACGCTCGCCCGTTGTAACATACTGAAACCTAAAATCTTACCCTATTCTATGACTACGATGGTTAGTGATCTTGGTTCTTTAGATTAGACCAAATGAGGATAAATTTATACCCTAATAATTATTTTTATGCATATAAAATATTTAGTTTCATAAGGTTCTAAAATCAACATTATATATTCAAATAGTAACTTAATTAAGTGCTAACATGTAAATAAATTCATCAAATATGTCACACATGTTTCTTTGCAAAATAGCATGCACGTAGCTAAAAATGTTTGATAAGAAGTATAATATGATTCATGCACAAATTAGAATCATAATTGGTGTTTCCATGTCATAAGTATGAATAATGTGCCATTATAGAAAGACATATTGGATTACTGGACATAATATCATAAATGGGAAAAATATGGTAATTCGTGTATAATAATATAAGGAAACTCTTTTGAAATAATGTCAAAATTATGGGAATCTAAATAACAAATAATGACATGTAAAGTTAAAATAATATAATCGCAATGAGCCCGAAAACCTATTTGAATTTAAACTCATAAGATGGATCTTCAAAACCCAAATATAATGGTAAAAATGTGTTCCTCTGGTCTCAACTACCTTGGGTGCAAAGTTTCTCCTTATTTGAGCAATCATAATTATCCCATTTTCATTATGAAATGAAAATGTAAGATAAGGTTAAAAATATTAAATTAATTATAAAAACAACTCATATATTAAATAAATAGTACAAACCAACTTGTATGACTTATATGTATGTAATTTAGGAGAAGTTTTAATAATTAAATTGCGTCATATCCTAAAGGAAATTAATTTTGTACATGCATGATAAATCTATCGAAAATTTACCGTGGCAAAAAATATAAAAATGAATTTTATTTTTCTAAATATAATATGAGTTACATAATAGAGATATAAACCAAGGTAAATGTGACAACTTGGAATACACAAGATCTGTGAATAAACAAAATTGAAAGAGTTAGAATGAAAAATGTAAATGAAAACAATCAAGTTAACAGATCATAAAGGAAACAAGTATTTTAACTCGATATATATTTTTCTGGAAATAAATAAACATTCCCAAATTCATCTAAGTAATTACTTAACCCAAATAAGAAATAATAATAATATTGATTAAATAATTTCTTTACTATACCGCCCTATTACCTCCTAAAATCATCAAGAAGGAAAAAACAAAAAATGGTTCAATAGATAATGTTTTCATCCTATTGATATCAAATTCATGTGTCTATAATAATCACTTTTAGATATATAAATGACTAGCAGTTATCTCCTCTAAAAATAATTAATATAAAATATATTAGCAATATATATAGTTGCCTCAAATTTCAAAATTTGAAACTAACTTAATCTTAATAAAATAGGTGCCTTTTATTAAAATTAAATAGTTATATGTATTTTCAATGATTCTATCATGACAAAAGAAAAACTTGGAGAAATTTATCTCATAATGGGATGAATAAGTGTATATAAAAGGTTGATAAAAGGAATGATAGGAAAGGAACTCAATAAATAGATCATATACAATTGTACATTAGATTATTATACACATTTACATTGAGTAAATAATTACACAACGAGATATATAGAAGTCTCTTTATTGTAGATGTAGTGGTCTATAAGTCCAATTTTCGAAACATAAAAAGATAAAACACTGAAAATAACATAGGAATAAATAATGGGAAGGGAAATGATGCTTTCTTATATTTATTCTTTCATGTTAAATGTTAATGAATGCGTATCTCTCTCCTTAAAATTAGATAGTATTTATTCTGATTAATTTTCTCTCAGTTGTTTCCCCTCTTATTGTGATACTACAATGTTTTGTTCTATACTAAGGAATAAATGTGGGAAAAACATTTTCCTCCATCAACTATACTTATGAATATTATATATATATATATATATTAAATCTTTGACCATGTGCTTCACTTCTCTATATTTCTAGTCATTTTGAAAGATTTTGTGATTATTTGTATACTCAAATTTCTATTTTCTTTGTGATTTGCATTTTCTTCATTAAGTCATAAACCTTTTCTTTTAATTTCCACATTTATTTATGCTCCAATTTTATGCCTTTTTAATTGGTATTCACCCTTTAAAATGCACATTAGATATTTTCACTTGTATATAGGGTTTGTACTTTGGAAAGTTTACTAACATCTAGAGGTATGTTGGATTATTTATTATTCATATTGAGAAATCACCTATATTCACTTTCTCTCTCTCTCTTTGTTTTTAGAGACAAAATACCCTATACACTTTTCTCTCTCTCCTCTAGGAGGTTGTCTCATGTGAGATATTCATATTAACTCTAAATTGTACTTTACTTCATGATGAAACCCTAATTGCGGATATGGGCTATTTGTGACACTTTTGTGGTATTTGTTTCTTGTTATCCATTCATGTGATGGCAACCTCATTAATTTTAATCATATGGCTAAACTTTCACTTGCCTCTACATTTACGCATGTTTTGTGATTCAGTATCCCTAGAGTTGTATAAGTACTTTGGTTTTATGAGGTTATGTGCCCTTTTATGTTTTTGAAATGGAGATTATATGTCCATACTTGGGTTTTGTTCTCATGTCATATATTGGGTGGTTTGGTTATGTTCCTTACTCTATTAGGTAATGGTTATGTTCCCTACCTGCCATTATTTATTAATATTTCACTAGTTCTATGTTTAAGTCACATGCATGCAGGTTGATTATAATTGATGGATTGTGTGCCCTAAATTTTTTATGTGTGCTTTTGTGGAACATCTTACTTTTGTTTAATGAAAAGTGTTACTCTTGATTATCATCTTATTAAAATTCATACTCTCTTTTCTATCTACATGGAGGGTACTTTTCCTACTGGATAGAAAAACTTGTATATTTGATGTTCTTTTTTGTAAAGTTTCTCAAATCTCTATTAACATTCTCATACTAGCTTTTCTATTGATGATTTACATATTTATTTTCTCTTGTGGGGTATTCTTCCAACCCAGTAGGTATATAGATAGGAGGATATAACCAAGGAAAACTTCAATTATAGTTGATTCTTCTTTGGAGATAGATTCAAGGTGGTCAGACAACCCTCTTGTGGTCCTATGTTATTATTTAGTTTTCCTATGTATCACCCTTCATAGTGAAGGAATCATGATATAAACAAACATTGTAATAGTTAGATCTTAAACTTTGGTTTTGTATACTGCTATTTAAGAAATGAAAAAATACACCTATTTCAACATACCTTTTTAGTGTGTTTTGATTACATGATTTTATTACTCAAATCAAGTGATGTGTGTATCCTCTCTGTAGTCCCACTCCTTAATTCTGTATACAACACACTCCCAGATGGAGACTCTTAGTGGATCTGGAAAGCATCCTGAGACACTGCCTCAAAGAAGGATGCACAATATGTGACCGCCTTGAGACATTGTAACTTGGAGAAGATCCTGAGTAGGCCTAGGAACAATATGGAAACGGAGTTCTAAAGTAAAATGTGTGAACTAATACAATGTTGAAGTATAACAGTTACCTCAAATACGGTCATCGTCTCCATTTCATCCCTCCACTACTACCTCACCCTCCTACTACATCTAGCCAAATGGTGACAAATAGGAAGGGAATCATGCAGATAGCCCTCCGGACCACTCAGAGTGGTAGGTGTATAAAGCTGAAAGTGCTCACAACCCTAGAGCTTCAAAAAGAAATGTCAAACAAAATCATCTTTCACATATATTTATAAGCATAAAATGAAAAAATAGTAGGTAAAAACTTATAGTGATCAAATCTATGAAGCCACCAAAACCTCTCATAGCCAGAACATCTCACCCTTGAAGTCAACCACAAGATATCTCAATGAATGTGTTAGCACATACACAGTGTCACCCAATTAAAGGAGCAAACTGCGTCTAGATCCAAAATAAAGGAGAACTAACTTATGTCTCTCTTATTCCCCATGCTATTGCTAAACAAGCTACCAATGATCAAGAAAAACAAGAAAACCTTGACCCAAAGGACTGCATATAAAGAATCACTGGAACCCGCCTCTCACCCTCACAGTGGAAGGTGTCTGTCAACCAAGTGAAACTTTACATCATATCTAGAGGCCATATTAATATCCTTGAGGTTCAATCCAAGAAGCCCATCCAAGAGGTGATATTCCCAATCTTATCAGTAATGCAGAGAACTATAAGGATCCCACCAAACCCTAAACCAGTAATCATGACAAATTCATTTGGGGTGATAGATAGCTTGCCAAAATATAGATGGAAAGAGGTAGTATTCGGGGAAAATGTTCAATAAAAGGAAGGATATAGGGTGTACCTATGATCCCACACCGGATAATGCTACCAAAATTGGTCCCCCCAAGAAACTCCACCTCTATGAAAACATGACTATCATACAATAATTCCAGCTCATTCCAACGAGTCCACCAATACACATTCAACTATCCAAAACCGTAAGGAAAGAAGGGTGGAAGACAAAGATGTTGAATAGAGTTCGTTTAGTTTAGGCCACAATCTAGGATGTTGAAACTATTGGAAGATAAGTGTGTGGTTGGTTTAGTTTTACGTCATAGTCTAAGACCTTGAAAAGATTATAAAAATGATCCAAATTAATTTAGGTCATTTTATAGGAACCAAAAAGGACTGTAAAACGAGGTTGGATTAGTTTAACATCATAGTCCAACACCAAAAAAGATTTGCAAAATGAAGCACCTGATTGGTCAAGATTCAGGTCATGGCCCAGGACCATAGCGATCGTATCTAAATCTGGTCAACTTTTTGCTGTCAAGATTTGATATTTTTAGTTTTTTTTACAATTCATTTTTGTATTTTATATTTTTCTTCTCATTTTCTTTTTCTATGATATTTTCTAATTTTTACAATGGTCTCCAAAATGTATTGAAAATATAAGGAACTACTTGAAGTTTTTGTAGAATTTTATGTCTTGAAAAGAGGGGAAATGGGTGGATGGTCGAGCACCCTTCTCATTGCTTCCCTATTCTAGCAGTGATGCTTGTGCAAGGAGTGAATCTGAGCAAATGAGGGAAGCGATCACAGGTAGGATGAAGAGTCCATGCTAGTGAATTGCTTCAATCCATCACCTCTGACTTGGAGGATCATGTAATTTCTCTAGCCAGGTCCGGCGGTGGAACTAGATGCTTTCTTTCATAGGTGAGGGAGATTCCAGACCACCTATTTTGACGGTGATTTGTGTGGATTTCAGCTTTGTTCTTCTCAAAGAAGGTCTAGCTTTCATTTTTTGCATTTAGTTTTGGTCATTTTATCCCTTGGCGGTGAAATTTTATTTTTGGATTCCCAATGTATTTTGTAGTTAGAAGGTTGAAGATGAATCAGATGCGTGTTTTTATTTCTGATCCTAATAATTTTATCATTTTTTTGTTTTCTCATTCGTCCATCGTCTAATTGAGATGATTTTAGTTGTTGTGGAAAGCTTATGATGTTACCATCATTCTTGTGTAGATGGTATCTTGTGAATGGCATGAGGAACATCTTGTTGGTGATGAGCATTATGTAGACAATGATGTAGGGACCGATCCATATCTAATCTATGTATGATGAATTCCTTGGTTGAGTTCTTATCTAATTTATGTATATTCTGATTGAAGATTTCTTTAATCAGATGTCACAGTGGTTTGAGTAGGATTTAGAGAAACTACTTCCATACAAGAGATTTGTCCATTATCTGAATGTGTTATGGATGAATGAACATCATTGAGTCCATCAAGAAGGCGGTAAGGTATAACCTAGAAACTTTGCTCCATGCTATTTTCTTTCTACTTTGGCGAGTATGAGTCAGGATTTTTGCCATGTAATGATGATTTTGACATTTTCAATTCTATTGAGTAATCCTAGATCATGGCTAGGGTTATCAACTTTTCTTTCACGTTCACTTCCTACGACAACCTTACATCATGTCCTTAAAATAATCCAAATTCCCAAACCCTCCTCATGACCCTAAATTATGGCTCAAATCTCCAATTTCCAAAACTAAGAACTAGAGAGATGAGGATAATCACTCAATGACTCTCTAGACTATAGAGAGAGAACCAATAGAACACACGTCATGAACGACACATTTCACTAGATAATTGGCTAATGATCCATATCAACCCGATCTCAGATGCATCAATCAATTTGTTAGCAAAATGACATAGTCATACGCTTGAAGGTCACCTTAATTCAAAAAGCTTGTCCAATACTAAATTATAGTCTTGATGATATAAGCCCTATCCTAGATAAGAAAAATCCCCATATTGTGTCTTTTAAGATTTCCAGTCTTGCCTTTAAATTAGCCCACTCAAAAAATAAAATAATAACTAAAGATGTGTAGGAAGAAGGGTGATTACTCTTCTCTTTTTCCAAATTCTACTTCACGAAGAGCAATGAACACTATCTTTGAATGACCATAAACTCTCGATCTTAATTTCTTTTGATAAGACACAACTCACATTTTCTTTTTCACACCCACCTTTTTCTCAATAGCACATGAGTTAATGAGAGAATAGAACATATTGTTTTAAGAGCTGAAGAATGATGAGAGTCACTTTTGTGGATAAAAAACATCTTTTGGCTCATCAATACTTCTAGGGAATGAATCACTGGTCAAATATAGATTAAATGTCTGGGGTAGAGGCCATGGCAAAATCCTTCATGCCCAATCTTGTCTTTGTTATGAATGGCTATTTCATTAATTCATCCTTAGAAGGAAAGGACATAACATTCACTCTTCACCGTCAACAGTGTCTGTTGAAACATCCTTGATGAGTCTAACCTTTTTGTCCTGATGTGACCAGAAATGGGGGTCACACTTGGCTCAAGCCTATCATATTATTCCCATCTCAAACCTTGTATTGAGAAGGGAAAAATGTTGACACCCCATTTTTTCTTAGTCAAAAGAAATTAACAATTAATACAAATCCTCTAGATAATTTATGGAATCAATTCCACATTCTACCCAATTTCCCCATTTTTCACTTTTGCTACATTTTTTCATTATTTTCCACATATTCTAATTACCCATTTACCCACTTTTACCCAGTTTCAAGCCATCTGTAAGGAAGCCTTCTTTCCATTCCAAAATGTTGTTTGCTCTTCTATTCTTGTTAGTATAAGCTATTCTCTATAGATTTCCTAGTTGAATTTCATAGACTAAAGTATAATTTTTACTCATAGAAGTTAAATTGTGTTTTTGAGAGATAAAATTAAGTTAATTCTCTCTATCTATTTAAAAATCTATCATTTTTGTGATTTTCTTTAAAACAATCTAAAATAACTAGGAAAAAGAAAAACACATTTTACCCGCCTCACGTCAGTGGGCAAACCCCCACCAACCACCGTCTGACATGTGAAGGGTGATGTAATCCGCTAGTCTATTACATTGACACATACTGCCACCTCTCCAAAACATTCTGCCCAGAACCCCAAACTCTAAACACATAGTATACATACCCTCCTATGCCCACCGTAGTTTGGGCCCCTTTTGAAACTCCGGAAGCCAATGGATCAAACTATCTCACCCTTTATATTGGTGTTTCTCAGGAGCAGAGGATCCTTCCTCAGACACCTCCTTATTTGCATTTGAAGAATAGTAAACTCCTCTAACTATTATGTCTAACAATTGTAACTAATATGACATGACCCGACACCAAACCGATAAACAAATCGTTACAATTAAGCAAAATTAAACATAAGCAGTGGATTAACAAAAATCACTAAAAGTTAAAACCATTTACAGAGAGATCCATTTCTAGGAAACTCTTATAACAAGAACCAAAATATTAGATATTCATTCTGGTCCACCAAGTACATACCATGTACCTTCTCTTCTCTAGGATTACATACAATAGTTGCTCTGTTAAATCTACACATAAGCAACATAAAACCTTGAGACATTCAATGCCAAAATCTCAGATCGATCATTAAAGCACTAACTACTGACTCCAAGGACCTGAGAGTATAGAGACGACACATAGGACTCATATCTACAAGACACGACAGTAAGTATCTCCACCTGAGATATCATTGCTATCCCTGATGCTGCTGTCCTTCCCATGGTGTATGGTTCTTGCCTCCTCGTTCACGTCCACCTAAAAATGTTGGTGACCAACGGAGTGAGACCCATGTCCCAGCGAGAGATATAACTCTCCGCCATAAATATTATTATTGCAGATAAATAATAATAAACTAAACAGAGGAATCTCTATTTAATAGTAGGATTTAATCATTATTAAGCAGAATAGAGCAATATCATCTTTTAAAGCATTACATCTATAAATGATAAAGCAGTAAATACCCTATCAATTTTAATAGGGCATATGAAGAACATGTATAATATCTATCCATTTAGGATACAGTAAGCAATGTAACATCAACCAATGATTTCCATATTTCATCCTTAAGCAAATACGCTACACGGCTGATTTCATTTTACAATCATACTTATGCCCTGAGGAAGTGAGCCGTACCGCTCAAATCCAACCCTCGGTTGAGAAACCCAAAGTCGGTGCCATACAAGATCAAAGGAAGAGACGGAATCCACGATCTCATCCGTCTCGATCAATGCGAGACCACAAGAAGGACCGCAGTCTCTTGCTTAAGTGACCTCGGTCACAAGGTTATCTCTCATAGGCTACCCATTCTCTAGCCCGCTTTGGTACAGGTCCCGGTGCTAGTAAATCTGAGCCACAGTCCAGTTCACCGTGCTCTCTGAGCCATGAACGCATTCATGCTCTATCACACTGAGCCATGGGCCTATTTACCATGCTCTTATACATATCTTGAGTCTACAACCGAAGTTGCACTCTAATCCTCCTATTTTCAGCTAGGAGAAACCCTGCATATTCAACAATATACGTTCCGGATTAACCAGCAGGAAAACCCATTTCACCATCACCAGCTATTGACGATGATGGATCTATGACCAGGGCTCAACATGATAATATTCCACTTGATTATTTAAGTACATTATCATATTCTTTTAGCATCAGTCAAGTTTACAAACAAGAATTATTATGACAAATTCTACAAAGAAACTTGTAATACTTCTATCAAGTACTTTTCAAAACTTTATAAAACATTAGGATATCAATCCCTTATCTCATTACTGGGAATTCACATCCCTCAACAATACCATCATCAATATCATCATCATGTTTACTGGATCTGGGTATTCAAACCCTTAGTTCATCACTGAACATGGTTACCACTATCAGGTAACTATTACCTCCAGGTCATATGACCAAGGTGTTCATGATACTTGTTACACAAGCATCTCACATAGCTCACCAGGAATATTCAACTTCTTGTTGTAACCTCTCACTAGGCAGAAAATAAAATAATGGATCACAAGGCCCATTAACATCATAGCTCATACCTGGTTATGCTCATCATCTCGTGATACTTGTATGGTTAGTATACTTGATAACAACCATATCAATTACATATCAACATTATGCAGTACAAAGATAACATCACTATTCCCTCATTAGGGTTAGGGTTTCCCATCCTTATCAATTAGAGTTTCACATAACATCACCCTTTATTAGGGTTTCACATAACATCACCCTATATTAGGGTTTCACATATCATCACCCTACATTAGGGTTAAGGTTTCCCATCCTTCTCGATTAGGGTTTCATGATCACATTATCAAAGATCAAACCCTAATTCAAAACTCCATACATCTGGGAGAATGCATTGATATTACAATTAATATACAAAACCTAAATCATTATTCCTCATGTCTAGAATTACATAATACCTTCATAAGTATTCAATTAAACTTATGTATTGTAATTTTCCTTATTGATTAGGGTTTTCATTCTCCATTTATTAGGGTTTTATGATTACCTAATTAATCCAAACCCTAAATCAGTACTTTCACATATCGTGGAACACATAGCATTATTCAAGTATTAAATCATACTTATCATTGTTCCATGTACTTAGGAACGCACATCACCATCATACCTTGTTCAGTTGACTTAAACTTGCATTAAATACATGCACCTATGCTTATCATAGTATATTGCATTTATCACTTTCATAGGCATCAAGTGATAGTAATTCTAATTATACTAATCACCTAAGTACTTTAGAGGTACTTCCATTGAAATCAACCTTGAGATACTCTTCAACCACTTATGGGGTTATTAGTACTTACATGGTTTGAACCAATTGGACCTTCAAACGGATTTGGACCAATTGAACCTTCAAACAGTTTGAGACCGCTTAGACCTTCAAATGGTCTTGGTCTACACCTTCACACGATTTGAGACCGTTTAGACCTTCAAACGGTCTTGGTCTACACCTTCAAGCGGTTTGAGACCGTTTAGACCTTCAAATGGTCTTGAAGATTGTTTAATCCTAAACGATTTGAGACTGTTTGATCCTCAATCAGTTTGAATATTAATTAACCCTAAATTGGTTTGAGACCATTTGATCCTAAAATGGTTTGAGACTGTTTAGCCCTCAAATGGTTTTAGACCGTTTGGTCAATTCAGAGTTGAAACCGTTTGGACCTAAATTAAGGTTTTGACATCAACATATCTAGGGTTTTGAAACCAATTGAGCTAGGGTTCTGAAATCAATTGAGTTTGATTGTTTGAAGTTATTAGGTCATGAGACCAATTGATCCTTGAATCCATTGAAACCGTTTGACCTCTAACGGTTTGAAACCTTTTGACCTCTAACGGTTTTGAAACTATTTGGTCACCAAACAGTTTGAAACGGTTTGGTCTCTAACGGTTTGAAACCGTTTGACCAACAACAATTGAAACTGTTAGCTTTTGATATTCTTGAGTTTTGTGCTAAGATGATGTCATCATCATCAAGCTTTAGACCTCGGAATTCTACTATCATATATATGATGAATTCATCAATTATTCAAGAAGAAAATAAAAGATCAACATATGAGGAGAAATTGAAATCAATAATAACATTGATGGGTTCAAGTTATATAACCCGCCTTCAAAGTAGCTTCAAAGCTTCAAGCTTCTCATCTCAAATGGTGAAAGAAGCTCCTTCAACTATCCAAGGTTTGTCTCCAACTCTTTGGATGCAAAAGATAGCCAAGGTTGAGCATTGGATGGAAGAGAGAAGAAAATCAATGTTGAAATCCGATTTCAACCATCAATCCAAGGTTGAAGATGATCAAGGAGCTTACCTTCAGCTTGGGGAACGTTTTCCTCCTTATCCTAATCTCCTTGGTCGTCGACCAAAGCAAGGGGAGAAAGTGGTTTGCAAAAATAGTCTTTCAAGTAGGGAGAAAATCGAGTACATATACTTGATTTTCTAGGAGAGAAAAAGTAGGAGAAAATTCATCCCCTTTATTGCCACATGCCCCCTCCACTTCCTTGCTTATGAATCCAACTTCCTTGCCCTCAATATCCCATCAATTATCCTTGAATTAAAAGCAACCACTTTAAGAACCTTAATCATTATAATACTATTATCCATTTTTAGTGGACATTACTTTTTAATTAACAAATGTGAGTGGATTTCTTCATCTACTTAGGATATTTTGGTGCAACTCAAGGCATTTGGACGTCCTCCCACTATAGGGTTTCAACCACAGCCTTTTTAGTTGATGGGCACTTCAATTAATATATTTATTTTTGCTACAAAATAAATTAGGGTTTCAATTATGCTTAAATCTTGATTATTTTATTATCAAGATTATCTCTCCTCAAAAGTAGTTCAAACAAGACGCCCCATTCTTTTTGTTTTCTATAAATGATACCAAGAAACAGTAGGGACACTCTTGAAGTGGTATTTTACATATCCAACCCTAGATTTTGGGTAATTTGCAAATTACACGAATACTAGCATTCAATACACAAGCATTACTCAAACAAGCTCCTTGGAACTTAGGCTTGTGGAAGCCATACCTCAATATCATTCTCATTCTTATGATGCTATAACACTTGATGAACATTTATCATGTAACATTTGCAAGGTAACCCCCTTAAATTGGGTAAATTGCACTTTAGTCTAAAATAGGTGAAATGTTGTTTCAACATTATTCAAATAGGACCAAAATTGAAACATAAGCTCTCCTTTAGTCTTAATTACTCTTCAAAAGATAAAGACAAGAATCTAAATGACTTACTTAAGAAAAACTTCTAGGGTTAAGACATAACCCAGGTCAGGGATGTTACAATTATCCACCCCCAATAGGGATTTCGTCCCCAAAATCATCAAGAGAAAAGAGAAGGGTACTTCGTCCTCATCTCTTCCTCCAGCTCCCACATAGCTTCTTCAACACCACGATGATGCCAAAGCACTTTCACAAGAACTATGTCTTTCTTTTTCAACTTTTTGATTCTCCTGTCCAGAATCAATATTGGTCCCTCTACATAGGATATATCTCCATTTAACTTGACCTCCACAAGTTGCAAAACTAGATCCGTGTCAGGGTGACACTTTCTCAGCATGGATATATGGAATATTGGATGCAATCTGTATAGTTCAGGTGGCAACTCCAACTTATAGGCTACCTTTCCAATACATTCATTGATTGGATAAGGACCCATAAATCTAGGAGCTAACTTAACCTTTTTCCTAAATCTAAGAACACCTTTCCAAGGTGAGACTTTGAGATATACTTTGTCTCCAACTTGGAATTCTAAAGGTCTTCTCTGTTTATTAGCATATGACTTCTGTCTATCCTGTGCAGCCTTTAACTGTTGTTGTATTACTTTAATCTTTTCAGTTGCCTGTTGTACTATTTCAGGACCCAAAGGTTGGTATTTCCCTGTTTCATACCAAAACAATGGAGATCTACAACATCTACCATATAATGCTTCATATGGTGCCATATCAATACTTTGCTGATAACTATTGTTGTAAGCAAATTCTATTAAGCTTAAGTGTGTATCCCAACTTCCTACAAACTGAAGGACACATGCCCTAAGCAAATCCTCCAAAGTTTGTATAGTCCTCTCAGATTGTCCATCTGTCTATGGGTGAAAAGCAGTACTAAACCTTAACTACGTACCCAAAGCTTTATGTAGTAGTTCCCAAAAATGATTCGTGAACTGGGGACCCCTATCAGAAACAATTGTAGCTGGAACCCCGTGTAAATGCACGATCTCATCTACATAGATCTGTGCAAGTTTCTCAGTAGTATAGGTTGTTTTGATAGGAAGAAAATGTGCTGACTTAGTCAACCTATCAACTATCACCCAAATGGAATCACGACTTTTAGCTGTTCTTGGAAAACCAACCACAAAGTACATGGTCACGTGATCCCATTTCCATTGTGGTATAGGTAAAGGTTGCATTGTTCCTATGGGCTTTTGATGTTCAACTTTAACCTGCGGACACACTGGACACCGCATAACAAACTCATATACATCTTTCTTCAAATAGACCACCAATACATATCTTTCAAGTTATGATACATTTTGGTGCTCCCTGGATGCATTGCATACATAGATGAATGAGCTTCCTCCAATATTAACTTCCTTAAGTCATTGGCATCAGGTACTACCATCCTACCATGGAAACAAACTACCTCATCATCTGACTCATGAAACCCGTCCCATTTCTCACTACCATACTCTGATCTAATCTGTTGAATCACAATATCATCCTATTGTGCCTCCTTGATTTGTTGTTTTAGAGTATGTTTATGTGCATCTCAGCTAACAGTCCAACTAACAAGGATACTTTAAGTTGTACATTGGTTTGCCTCAAAGAGACAAGCATGTTTCATTTAAAGCACATTAAAGAGTTCAATTGTGCTTTGTCTATGTTTGGTGATGTTGATTTTCTACTTAGTGCATCAACCACTGCATTAGCCTTTCCTGGATGATAATAAATTGTACAATCGTAGTCCTTGATTAACTCCATCCAGCGGCGTTGTCTCATGTTTAATTCATGTTGTGAAAAGATGTATTTTAAATTGTTATGGTCCATGAAAATATGGAATATCTCTCCATAGAGATAATGTCTCCAGATCTTCAATGCATGAACCACTACAACTAATTCTAGGTCATGTGTTGGATAATTTTCCTCGTGTTTCTTAAGCTGTCGAGAGGCAAAAGAAATCACTTGTTTATCCTGCATCAAGACACATCCTAGACCGTTCTTAGAAGCATCACAGAAAATAATATACCCCTTTCCCTGCTCAGGTAACGCTAACACAGGTGCACTGGTCAGCCTTTCTTTGAATGATTGGAAAGAATGTTGACACTTGTCATTCCAGACAAAAGGAACCTCCTTCCTGGTCAACCTGGTTACGGGTAATGCTACAGAACTAAAGTTCTTAATGAACCTCCTATAGTAGCCTGCCAGTCCTAGAAAACTGTGTATCTCTGTTGGTGTCTTTGGTTGTTCCCACTCCAAGATAGATTCTACCTTTTTAGGATCAACACGGATACCTGAGGCAGATATTATGTGTCCAAGGAAAGACACTTCTGATAACCAAAATTCACACTTACTAAATTTGGCATATAGCTTGTGCTTTCTCAGTATAGTCAGGGCCTGACGAAGGTGTTGCTCATGTTGTCGAGCATCTCTACTGTAAATCAAGATGTCATCTATAAAGACTACTATGAATTGATCAAGGAATGGCCGGAAGATTCTGTTCATGAGTTCCATGAATGCAGCTAGTGCATTAGTTAGTCCAAATGACATAACTATGAACTCATAGTGACCATACCTTGTCCTAAAGACTGATTTAGGTATGTCACTCTTCTTGATGTGTAACTGATGGTATCCTGACCTCAAATCTATTTTAGAGAATATAGTTGCACCACACAATTGGTCAAACAAGTCATCTATCCTTGGTAGAGGATATTTGTTCTTTATGGTTACTTTGTTTAGCTGTCTATAGTCGATGCATAACTGCATAGACCTGTCTTTCTTTTTAACGAAAAGAACCATAGCACCCCATGGTGAAGTACTCGGTCGAATAAAACCCTTTTCAAGCAAATCCTATAAATATTTCTTGAGTTCTGCCATCTCGGCAGGTGCCATTCTATAAGGTGTTTGAGCTATTGGTTGGGTACCCGGGATTAGATTAATCTCAAAATCAATCTCTCGGGGTGGAGGAACACCTAGAAGTTCCTTAGGAAACACATCCTCAAACTCGCTAACAATCAGAACTTCAGAAAGACTAGGACTCTCTACTCTGGTATCTACCACATGTTCCAAGAATGTGAAGCATCCTTGTCTCATCAACTTCTCAGCTACCATTACTCACACTAGATAGGTTGGAAGAATCTTTCTGTCCCCCTGAAAAACCCATGTATCACCATTATTTGTGAACATAGCCTGCTTGGAACCACAATCCAAGACAACCTTATACTTTTCTAGGGTGTCCATCCCAAGGATTATGTCAAACCCATGCATCTCAAGTGGTATAAGATCCACCTGAATGCTATGTTCTGAAAAGGAAAGAACACAGGAAGACCATACCTCCCGTAACACTGCAGATCCAACTAACAGAATTTCTAATAACAAGTTATCTACTCTATGACTGACAGTCATATTGTAGTCATGAATCACTTCCTGAGTGATAAAGGAATGCATAGCACCCGAATCAATCAAAATAGATACAAAGTAGGATGAAGACATATCAGAATGAAATAATTCCATCTGACCTGTCACGACTCGTAGGTTGATCACTACTTGCGGCTGATTCATAGCATAGAATCTTGTCGTTGCTGGTTGTCGACCACTCACCCTGTTGTTGGATGTAGATGAGCCAGCTTGGGACGCCTGTCCACGTCCTCGTGTGCCACTACTAAATTTTCACCTCTGAGAGTCTTGTTGATTATGCCTCAGTGGTTGGGTTACACTCATGTCTCTAGCTAAACAATCTTTCATCAAATGCCCCATCTTCCCACATTTATAACAAACTATGTTCTCCCACTGTGGTCTGGACGGTCCTGTTACTGACATTGATGTTGAGCTGTGGGCTCCCTCTAGTGGTAAACTATGACCTCTATCCTTGCTGGATGTCCACTGTGTCTGAGTATTAAACATCGGTGGTGCTATTGGTGCAGAAAACCTTGGTTTCTTAAAACTTTCGGACCTTTGTCCTTGGAACTGTGTATAAACCTTCTTACTCTTGACCTGACGCTTCTCAGTCATAGATCTTTCTATCCGCCTAACGGACTCCACAAAGATGGAAAACCTCTCTCTATTCTCTAAAGTAGATACTGGTGTGGTTAAATCAGCGTTCAAACCCTTCTCAAAATGTCGAATCCTCTCCTCATCTGTAGCAGCCATGTGCGGACAGAACCGTAGAAGCTCCATGAACTTAGCTTCATACTCACTAATGTTCATTGGTCCTTGCCTTATCCGCTCAAACTAAGAGATCTTCTCATCCAGGTAAGTCTTAGGAAAATATCTACTAACAAACTCTCGTCGGAACTCTTCCCATCCGACTTCAACACCCGACCTTTTGCCTTCTTCTATGGCCCACCAATGGCCAACACTCCCCTTCAACAGGTACACCGCATGCCTAACCTTCTCAGCTTCTGGGATATTAGGAATTGTGAAGGCCTTTTCCAGCTCAGTCAGCCACAAGTCTGTGTCTGCTGGGTCAGCTATACCAGCATATTCAGTGGCTCCTACCCAGCGAAGCCATTCAAAAGTCTTTCCAGCTCCATGTCACTCACTGTGAGCTGGTGCCCTAGGTGTAGGTGGTGGCATCCTATCCGCCATATGTGTCATAGTCACCATGAACTGCACAAACAGAGCATGGAAAGCTAGGTTTTCTAGTGTAGCTTGGTCAAGCTGGGGATGTTCAGGTACTAGTTCTTCTCTAGCATGATCCCTTGCACCTCCTCATGGTGCAGCAACACTGCTTTCAACAGCATGTTCTTCGTGTGATCCTGTAAAGAGGCGAGATCACCTCCTTACTAAAATTTAAAGGAAGTACAAAACATCCATCTTTTTAGAAAGACAAAAGATATTGTGGGATGCATGTATAATATTCCAAGTAAATAAGCATGCACCATATACATTACAAAATGTCAATAGCAGCAGAAATAAAATAACTAAGCCTATTACATGGCTTTCATTGTTCATTACATGAATGTTCTCAAAAGAAAAAGATAAGAGAAAAGGATCTAGCTATAGCAACCTATACATCCTTTTAGATAGATTGAGATCTACTCCTGAGATGAATTCCTTCAAACTTGTCCTTCTCCTTGCTCAGCACCGGCACCTGGGTGGTTGGGAAAGCACCCAACAAAAGGGGTAAGAAAACAAGGTATGTGTCACAAAACTAATCTAGGATATCAATATAATTACAACAAACAAAAATAGGCTAGGGTTCATCATATAATGAAGATAACAAGAGTATGAGGCTATATTCAAAAGAAACTTGCCATTAATAATTATATGAAAAAGAATTTGCATGTAAGATAATTATGCCTACCTAACTAAGTAGGGTTGAGGCACCTACCGGACCTCTAACCTTAGGTGAGGGGAGAATAAGACATTCCCAGTCACCTACAATATTATGGGGAGAATAAGACATTCCTCAGGGTGATTATTTACATGCCCTCTGTGGGTGGTTGTACATAAGTACCGCTACTTTAAATTAAATAGAACATAAATCCACATGCTAGAAAAGTAGTCATGGCAAGAATAGTCATAATATTCAATAAGCATGGCAGGGGGTATAAGACCCAACAATAAGAAATTATAATCTGATTTGAGGCATGAACAACATTAGGATTCGATAATAGAAGATTTAAGGTTCATTTAAGCCTCATTGGGGAAATATAGGGTTTGGCTGCAATTATCCCAACATAGGGTGTAGGGAATGCACATATCTCTCTTACTGATATCAATTACTAACTTTCACCACTTTAATTGAGTCCAAGTTCCACTTTGCCTATTTTCAATGTATTAACATGTATTAGAGTACATAGTGCACATTAATATATAGAAACCTTAATTTTAGAACTTTTTAGCAAAATTCGGATTTAGCTTTTGAAAATATCACCAATGAACTTATTAGTTTCTCCTGATCAAGAAAACATATTCTTATGTTAATTTTGGAGTTATGATGATTAAGATGTATTTTTTATGGATTTTATGCATTAAATTCGTTTTACAAAAATCACCCTTCGTCAAACCATGAAATAAGACCTTGAAAATATTTTTAATAGATATAGATTAATTTTCTATTTCCAAAACATATTTATTTGTCAAATTTGGATAAACGGTTTAGAAGATATGAATTTTCCAATACTAACCAATAGGAAATTGCCACATCATCAAACTGATCGAGATAATTGAAGAGAGAGGGAGAGGGATAAAACACAATTTGACCCAAGATCAGGTTTGAAGTTGATTAGGTAACCAAACTAGAGATTCTAGAGAAGCTAAAATAGTAAGAAACCAAAACCTTAGAAGAACATGGTAAAAAGAGATGGAAATCACCGATTTTAAACATAGAAGCATGAGTTTTAAGCATGTACTAAGAAATATATGAGAAGGGGGTTAACTAAACCTGCCTATAGAAAGGTAATAAGGTTCAAACTGAAAGGATTCCGAGATTAGAAGGTCTGATTTCTCCAAGCCAAGCTCCTTTCTTGAGAAAAGATCACATTCTCCACTTTAGAGGTGCAAACCCTAGCAAAAGAGCATGGAGATGAGATGTTGTGAAGTTTTACCATGTATGGTCATGGTTCCGACCTAGAAGAAGGTGTAAGGAAGACTAAAAATGTGAAAATAGTAAAGGAAGGGAGGACACTTACTAGTTTTGGTCGAAATTACCAAGGAGGGTCTTTAGAAACCCTAATACATCAATTTGGAAGCCCTAGGAGCCTTCTTCACCAAGGTAGGCTCCCTCTATTACCTTGGGACAGCAACTTCATGGACAAATATAGAAGGAACTATTATCTAAGCTAGAGGAAAGAAAAGGAGAGCAAGATTTTTCGAATTGTGAGCTGGGAAGGGGTATACATGGCTATATATAGAAAGAGGTGAAGCATGAGGTGTCTTAAGGGACTTTCCATGTGTCTTTAGCCTAGGGCTTGATGGCCATGCAAGAGGACAGCTCATAGACTCTTCTTGGATATCAAAATTCGGTCCTAAGAGTCCACAGATCTTTCAAGGCCATCCCCACCGTTTTTCAAGAAAGAAATAACATCATTGGTTGATAGCTTTTAAAGATAAGCACCTTTTATAAAGAGGGTAATCCCTATAATGCCCTTGGAAAGAAATACCATCAAAACCAAGGTGAAACTAGGTTCTCCAATGGTTTAAAATCTCATTAATGGTAAGGGAATATATTAGGATTAAAATCAGTTGATAATTTTCAAAGAAAACCTCCCAATTGGGTAAATTGCATAAAAGTCCAGAATGTACCTAAAATTACATAACTTGCACAAACAACATCCAAATCGAACCAAATTTGAAACTTAGCCTCATTTTATGTTTTCAAATCATATAAAAAATTTAGAATAAGGTTTAGAGCACTTAATTATGTAAATTAAGCTCTCACTGAGGTATTTGTGCATAAACCCTTATATTGGTACAATTAGTGAATAAATGTTCACTAAACCACTATAAATTCCACTAATTAAATATAAATGACATAAAGGATAGAAATGATAGGGAAACTTGTGAAAAAGGTTTACATGGAGATTACATCTAAGATTCATTATGTTACATATCCATCCATCTTCAAGCTTTACTTCTTCTCCTGAGAGCAGAAGTCACTATCAGATAAACTGAAAGACACTAGAACAGACTCAACGACCTTAATCCTATGTCTCTATAGACTCAGAAAACCTTAAGCTCTGATACCACTAAACTTGACACGACCCGACACCAAACTGATAAACAAATCATTACAATTAAGCTGAATTAAACATAAGCAGCGGATTAACAAAAATCACTAAAAATTAAAACCATTTACAAAGATATCCATTTCTAGGAAACTCTTATAACAAGAACCAAAATATTATATATTCATTCTGGTCCACCAAGTACATACCATGTACCTTCTCTTCTCGAGGATTACATACAATAGTTTCTCTATTAAATCTACACATAAGCAACATTAAACCTCAAGGCATTCAATGCCAAAATCTCAGGTCGATCATTAAAGCACTAAATACCGACTCCAAGGACCTGAGAGTATAGAGACGACACATAGGACTCATATCTACAAGACACGAAAGTCAGTATCTCCACCTGAGATATCACTGTTGTCCCTGATGCTGCTGTCCTTCCCCTGGTGTATGGTTCTTGCCTCCTCGTCTGCGTCCTTCCCCTGGTGTATGGTTCCTGCCTCCTCGTCTGCATCCACCTAAAAATGTTGGTGACCAATAGAGTGAGACCCATGTCCTAGCGAGATATATAACTCTCTACCATAAATATTATTATTGCAGATAAATAGTAATAAACCGAATAAAGGAATATCTATTGAACAACAAGATTTAATCATTATTAAGCAGAATAGAGCAATATCATTTTTAAAGCATTACAAATATAAATGATAAAGTATAAATCATCTATCCATTTTAATAAAAAATATGAAGAACATGTCACTAATAAAAATTGGGCCATTATTCACAAGTGAGTCATGTCACAAACCCCTCTCTACATGCCCTCACAAATAGGGACGGTTGTGAGTCTGGCCCTCACAAATGGTCTGTGAAGAGAACTCACGTGACAAATACCAGTGGCCTTCACAAATACAATTGTCACGGACCAACTGACCCTCAAGAATGTTATATTGAGGGACTATTTAGCCTTAATAAATACATTTTTTAGGACTATTTAGCCTTCATAAATACATTTTTGAGGGCATGTTTAGTCCTCAAAAATATATGTTTGAGGGACTTGATGGTCCTGGAGAATATATTAGGGCTAATTCCTTCATTAATATTATTTTTGAGGGGCCATGTGGTCATCGTCAATGCAATTGTGATGGCCAATCTGGACCTCAACACTACATTTTTGAGGGACTAAAGACCTTCATCAATATATTTATGAGGGACTACTATAAATGATTTGCTTATTGATTATTGAAAGATTTATTAAATGTTAATTAATTGTTACTATAGTGAATATCAAATTTTAAATGAAAACTTTGTATACATAACCTCAAGCAATATTTTTATACTAATTCACATAACATCATAATAAGATTCAACACCAAAATGACACATAAAAATGTGAAATCACCTCAAACCAATTTCTGTTATTGAAGCAAAATATTATCCATACATTGTGTGCTCAACGTTGATATAAATAAAGAATACATATGGTTCAAAATTTTGAGATTGATGACAATCAACATATCATGCTAGAAACTCTTAAGATCTATAATGTCTCCATATTCCTTCAAATGGTATGGTGCTCTTCATCAATTCCAGACCTCATACGGCTAGGTACTTGAATATTCTTCTCCTAAAAATGACAAATCATTAGATTAATAGAATTTAAAGTTTATACATAAATCATAGTACAACAAACAACGTACCCTTATATTTCGGTTTTGGTCTACTCCAAGGTGCATTGTCCGTCGAAATCCATCATTAAAAGTAATTCTACCCTATCAATATAAATACAAAAAGGAATCAGAGTGAGTGCAAAGTAGAGATAAATGTAAGTGAACCAACATAGCAGCAACATGCACCCGTAAACTAAAATTATGACTGAACTTAGTAAATAGTACAAAATTAAAAAAAAAACTCAGTGGGTTATATGCACCTTTTTTACGGACTCAAAAAGGTATTGAACAATATATATTCAACCAATCATCTCCTATTACAACTAAATGGCAGATATATTATTGGACGTGTAGATTGTTCAACTAATTCAGCTGCGTTGCTGATTCAGCTAATTCATCTGTGTTGGGCTAATTCAGAAAAAGAACAAATGCAATAATTCACATTGTAACTTGGGTCCGAATCTTGAACCTCTCCCTTCATATATACGACCCAACATTCATTGAGACAGTTGGAACAGCTCTACAAAGACTGATAAAAGTGGACGCTCACATGGAAGTGAGAACTCACAGTAAATTCGTGAGGATAGCTATTGAGATCAGCACTTCAACGTTGATCCAGCAACCATCATCCAGTAAATGGCTGATCCAGCAGCCATCATCCAATATATTGTTCCAGATGTGCATTATAACATGACAATATATTCCAACATCCACCGGCTGCCTATCTTTATATTTTGACTGACCTTCGGGATTGCAGCTCCAGATGCCAAGGCTAGTTTTAGATTTTCTGCTACTTGGAAATCAATTATATGATTAATTGGTCTTGTCGTGGTTATCACAGATGGTCACTTAGCTTACCATGAATATGCAAAATGATATGAATAATGATTAAGACTTTAATTTCTTTAAGGCCTAAATATACTAGTTACAATTCACTGATACTGTAGACAAAAGATTTTTGCTCTGTGGTTAGCAGAGCTCTTTAGGATTTGATTCTAAGTCCAGGTCTTCTCCAAAAGAGTCTTTGAGTGTGAGCCATCTCAATTCCAACAAGACACTACCCATCCCTAGTTTATTACCCAGTTGACCTCTGTTCAGCCTTTGCAGGCTTATGTGAGCATGTTCGTTTGCCCTCTTAGACTCATAGGTGTTTTTGAAGTTGATTTTAATCCAAGAGGGTTTTGGTTGCCTCGGAGTTGAACCAATGCAGCAAGAGAGAATGTAGGAATATATTCAGCATTTACTTGTTCATAGTGAGGATAAAGTACTAATAATTACGGGAACATTTCTTAAGGTCCTAAATTTTGTGTTGATTTTATAGCAGCAGTTGTGTTAAGAATGTTGTATCCGTTAACTTTCAGAATGCTCTAAATACCAGCCCTCTAGTCTCTTTTCAGAATTTCACTAATTTGATAATGCCTTTTGATTGTGTCTATTGCAGTTCTCAGATGGGTGTTATGACTTGGTGGTTGTTAGGGATTGTCCCAAAGCTGCCTTGTTAGGGTTTCTTCTAGGAACAAGCACCGGAAGCCACATCAATTCACCATATGTTGATTATCTCAAGGTATGTCACTGTGTTGCTATGTCGTTTGAAAATTCGAGCTATATTTTTCCTTTATTTTGAATAACATTGTGCATTGTTTTGTCAGCAATATTGAACTTCACTTAAAGTTCCTACTGTTTAGGCTTGAATTGATGAGTTATCATGTTTCTTGATATCATATATGATAACACCAATTTTGGTGACGTTTTTGCCCTTTATTCTGTTATCAAAACTGCCCTTTTCTGCTATTTTCCTCTCTTTTATAAGCACTTTTGCAATAATTGGCCAAATCACGCTCTTAATCCAATATTTCCATCTTTTGCAGTGTTTTTCTTCATTTTGGTTCGTTTTATCATCAATAAGGCCGTCCCGGCCCACAAATAAGTCCAAACTGCATCGGCCTTCCTGACGCCCGATATGACCTCTGCCCGACAGGGTGGAGCGACACAACGACGCGCGATATGGGGATGTCGCGCGAGAAGAAACTGACGGACGACACGTCTTTTACCCGACATGGAGCCGAGCTCGCCACGACAACACCAGCTTATCGCGCGACACAGGCCACCCACCGACAGGCGCCGCCCGTCACGTGACCGACAACCGACACCCCGTGCCGAGCGATACCTATATCGATCGTCCAATGACCCGCGAATAAGGAGGACACGTGGCGCTTCGAGCACCATAACTTCCCCCAACCGCTGCCTATAAATAGCAGCTACAGGAAGCCGAAAAGACAGTTCGGACAGTTGGGAACTTTGAGCGATCTTTAGAGGAAAACTGTGAGAGCAAGAGTATCGCGCCCCAGTGCTCGTGCCAGGCAATTCTAGGTGAGCTCCTTCTCATCCCGAGAGGGAGGGGATGGTTCACTTAGGACCGTCCCGGGCGAAACTGCGGGACGATATCGGCCAACGATGATGAGCGACATGAGTGCCCGACAGTAGAACGCATCGCTCCATGCCCGACACGATATCGAACCCGATACGCTTTGCCCATCATGCGTGCCGCTCGAGAGGGTGCGCCGCCCGACATGAGCGTATCGGCCAGGGTCCCTGAGCGATACAGTCGGTCGTCAAGGCATGCCGCCCGAGAGGGTGTGCCGCCCGACACTGCTGTATTGGGCTACGCTCCTGACCGGTATCGAGATGGAGAGCCGCAATAGCCTGTCGTCCTTCTATATCAAGAAGGCGACATCTATCTTTAATGTTGTTATTTAATTCTTTATTTACACAATGTATTAAGACCTTTAATGTTTATGGAAATAGAAAAGCTTAATTACTTGCTGCTCTATGCTTGGTGCAAAATGTTGGATGACTGCTATGTTTGATATCTGAACTCTAGCTTGCATGTTTGGATCGCGTTTCGCTTAGCTACTTAATCGTGTTTTCCCGTCGCAACAACTTTGAGAGTTGTGTTGTGTCTCTAATGTTTGGTCCGATTCTGGAGTACGAGAGTGCCTGGAACGGAGTTGCTTCAGTAACATTCCACTCTAACATAAGTCCAGCAACCTCGAGAGGGGTGTTGATGCTTGGTTAGAGGTACGCTCTCTGAGAGGAGGGGTGCAGGATGTTACTGTTGCCGCTTGTTTTACTGAAGTCTTATTCTTCATACCTTGCTCTAGGTCTAGTTTTATCTTTCTATTTTTGTTGCATGAAAACCCCTAAAAACTGCTAAATGACTAAAACCTTAAATCTTTCTAGTAGCTCCAGTTGGAGATAGTTTTCTTTGTTTTGTTTGTGACATCTTGTTGTTTCCCTTCTGGGAATTTATCATCTCTTTATACCTACCGGAGTGTAGTGTGTCGATTCTAGGTTCTCAATGACCCCATAAACAAAGTTGCGGGGGCCTAGAAGAGTTCGGGTTTATAAATGTAAAAGTCCGACTAACTTCAAATTCGCCTCCATTTTGGACGCGCGATTTAGGCCGGTCAACTTTTTGGCGCCGTTGTCGGGGACAAGGCAAAATGGTACTGTAGACGAATCCGAATCCACTAACTACACTCCCGTGTCTCAAGCTTAGAAATGAGTTTGACAACACTCTTTTTCTTTTTCTTTTTCATTATTATTCTTTGCCTAAAATTAATAATTCAATTCTCTAAACTTGAATTTTCGTGCCATTATAGGAACTCTGTAGAACTGTGACATGTTCCATCGAGCTTTGATACCATGTCTCATTGTGAGCAGTCTCTTTCTGAGGGTGAATGTCAGGGCCAAGGTGAGAGGTCGAGCCATCCTAACTTGTTTGGTCAGCTTTCCGCCTACATAAAAAGACAGGACACCATCATCAACCAACTGGTGTAGGGTGTGCTTCCTAGCCCTAGAGCTCTGAATTCCATGCAACACCAGATGGCAAGCTTGCAGATGCGCCAGCGTGAGGTCGATCAGCGGCTGACCCAGATGACTGCTCTGATGAAGGATCCTGCAGGAAAAGCACTCCCATGCCCTGAAACTGCCAGAATGGCAGTACTGAGGTCTGGAAGAACGCTGGAGCGCCCTGATGAAGCCAGGCCTGAGCCCGAGCCAAGGCCTGAGGGTGAAATTCCGATAGAGGAGGAAGGAAGACAAGCAGACTCTCGAGAGCCTACAATGAGGTCCCCTGAAGAGCTACCTGGTGGAAGGAATGCTTACGCTCCTAGGCTTCCATTCCCGTATAAGCTTATTAAGGCAAATCTGAAAAAGAGTCAGGAAAGGTTCATGGAATCGATCAGGAAGCTGCATCTTGAAGTGCCCTTCCTCGAGCCTTGGAGGAGATGCCGACATACGCCAAGTTCCTCAAGGACCTTATCACAAAGAAAAGAAGGGGAGGAAGGGTTGAGACAGTTCACCTAGCTTCTGCTTCCTCAGCCTTCGTGAAGCCCGACTTGCCAAATAAGAGAAGGGACCCCAGAGCCTTCACAATCCCGTTCGCCATCGGGGAAAATGTCGAGCGAAAGGTTCTAGCAGACTTGGGGGCAAGCATCAGCCTCATGCCCCTAAGTTTCGCACAAAGGGTGGGTTTAACCGACATGGTTTGAACCAACATGAGGATTGAACTGGCGGACCATACCTTTAAGAGACCCGTCGGCGTTGTCGAAGATGTGCCGATCAGGGTTGGCGATTTCTTTATTCCCTGCAACATAGTCGTCATCGACACAGCTGAAGACCCTCGCTGCTCGATCATCTTTGGACGTCCTTTCTTGGCAACAGGAAGAGCGTTGATTGATGTCTCCGAGGGGATGATCACATTGAGGGTCGGAAATGACCATCTGGAGTTTAAGCTGAAGGAGGTCATGAAAAGTCCTTCCCTGTCGGAATCAGCATGTTTTGCAGATAGCTGCAATAAATTCTGTGAGGAAATAAAGGAGGATATTTGGACAGTAGACCCCCTTGTGAGGGCTATAAGCTGTCAGGATCCCGACCTCAAAGATCCTGAAGTCGTGAGGTATCTCAACCTTTTCAACCTTTCTGATGAAGACTTGCACGAAGAGGATGAGGTGGTGGAGTCTGCGAAGTATGCCTCTCTCGAGGGGGAGCCTCAAGAGAAGGCACCCAGACCAAAGCCTGAGCTAAAAGCGTTTCCTGAAGGCCTGATGTATGAATTCTTGGATGAAGAACATAGAAACCCTGTCATCGTAAACGCCAATCTTTCAAGCAATCAGCTAGATTGACTTCTTGAGGAGTTGAGACTCCATAGGGGGGCTATAGGATATTCAGTAGATGATATCAAGGGCCTTATCCCCGCCCTGTGCATGCATCACATCAACCTAGATGAATCTTCCAAGCCTCTGGCTCAACCCCAAAGGAAGCTGAACCATATTCTCAAGGAGGTCGTCAAGAAAGAGGTAATAAAGCTTAGGGATGTGGGGATCATTTACCCAATCAGCGATAGCAATTGGGTGAGTTCGATCCACGTAGTACCCAAAAAGGGCAGGATGACAGTGGTTAAGGGTGAGAAGGGCGACGAGGTGGCAGTTAGGACCGTCATCGGATGGAGGATGTGCATCGATTACCGAAAGCTAAATCAGGCTACCAAAAAAGATCATTTTCCGCTACCTTTTATTGACCAAGTTCTTGAAAGATTAGCGCATCACGATTTCTTTTGTTTCCTTGATGGCTTTTCAGGATTTTACCAGGTACCCATCTTGCCTGACGATCAGGAGAAAACAACATTCACCTACCTCTACGACACTTATGCTTTCAGAAGGATGCCCTTCAGACTCTGCAACGCCCCCGCCACCTTTCAAAGATGCATGATATCGATGTTCTCAGATTTTCTAGAAGATATCGTAGAAGTTTTCATGGACAACTTTTCAGTCTATGGAAAGGACTTTGATAGCTGTCTGAAAAATCTGTCATTGGTTCTTCAAAGGTGCGAGGAGAACAACTTGGTCCTAAACTGGGAAAAGTGTCATTTCATGGTGCGGGAGGGCATCGTTCTAGGGCATAAGATCTCAAGGCGTGGGATCGAGGTGGACACAAGCAAAGTTGAAGCAATATCTAAGCTTCCTCCACCGAAATCCATGACGGGAGTGAGAAGCTTCCTCGGGCATGCTAGATATTACTGAAGATTCATCAAGGACTTTTCGAAGATTTACAAACCGTTGTCCAATCTTCTGGTAAAGGATGTTGAATTTGTTTTCTCTAACGATTGTCTCAGTGCTTTTCAGGCCCTAAAAAATGCTTTAATATCACCACCTATCCTTCAAGCGCCAGAATAGGATTTACCTTTTGAGCTGATGTGTGACGCTAGAGACTATGCGGTTGGAGCAGTTCTGAGGCAAAAGAAAGATAAAAAGCACCATGTGATTTGCTACGCTAGTCGCACGTTGGACGAGGCTCAGGTAAACTACAAAACAACTGAAAAGGAGATGCTCGTGATCGTCTTCGTGTTCAATAAGTTCAGGTCGTACCTCGTCGGAGCAAAGGTCAAGGTATATACAGATCATGGGGCAATAAAATACTTAATGCAAAAGAAAGACGCAAATCCCAAACTGTTGAGGTGGCCCTTATTGCTCCAAGAGTTCGACCACAAAATTATCGACAAGAAGGGAGCAGAAAATGTGGTCACCGACCACCTATCAAGGATCGTGGATGAGAGACAGGGAGGGCCACCAATCAACGATGACTATGCCGACGAGGATCTTATGTTGGCTGAAGCTCAAGAAGAAAGCTTACCCTGGTTTGCAGATATCTGCAATTATCTTGCTTGCGGAGAACTGCCTCGTGACATCACGTACAATCAGAAAAAGAAGCTATTCGCGGATGCTAAGAACTACTACTGGGATGATCCTCTCCTGTTCAGAAGATGCGCTGACAACTTATACAGGAGGTGCATCGCAGAGGAAGAAACTGCAGACATCCTGAAAGAATGCCACGCCTCCCCCTATGGTGGACACCTGGGTAGCGAAAGAACAACTGCAAAAGTGTGACAGTCAGGTTTCTATTGGCCCTCCTTATTTAAAGATGCTGCACAATTTGTAAAAGTTTACAAAGAGTGCCAGTTTACAGGGAACATAGGACGGAGGAATGAAATGCCGATGGCGAGCTGGTTTGAAGTAGAAATCTTTGACGTGTGGGGGATCGACTACATGGGACCGTTTCCCCCATCTCGGGGTATCAATACATACTTGTGGCAGTGGACTATGTATCAAAGTGGGTAGAAGCCGTAGCCACCCAAACATGCGACGCCAAGTCTGTAATCAAGCTATTCGAGAAGACTATCTTTCCTCGTTTCGGTGTACCGCGCACTGTTATAAGCGACGGAGGGTCGTACTTTGGAGAGAGACAGTTTGAAGCACTCCTGCGCAAGTATGGAGTAAAGCACAAGATCGCTACACCCTACCACCCACAGACGTCAGGGCAAGTAGAGGTTTCCAACAGACAAATCAAGCAGATCTTAGAGAAAACTGCCAGCCGAACTAGGAAATACTGGTCTATGAAGCTTGACGACGCGCTTTGGGCCTACCGGACTGCTTACAAAATGCCCATTGGAACCACCCCCTACAGACTTATCTACGGAAAATCCTGCCATCTACCTTTGGAATTGGAACACAAGGCCCTTTGGGCAATCAAGTTCCTAAACATGGACCTTGACAAAGCAGGAGAAAAGAGATTTTTGCAGCTTCAAGAGCTCGAAGAGCTGAGGAAGAACGCCTATGAAAATGCAAAAATCTACAAACAGAGGACCAAAGTGTGGCATGATGCCCACCTCAGGAGAAAAGACGTAAGCGAAGGGGATAAGGTCTTATTATTCAAGTCCTCCATCCGTCTTTTTCCTGGGAAGCTAAAAACGAGGTGGTCAGGACCGTTCACTATGTCAAAGATATACCCATCAGGAATGATGGAGCTCTACGACAAGGACGACCCGACCAAAGTCTTCCAAGTAAATGGGCACAGAGTAAAAAGGTTCTATGAGGATGAAGCTTTTTCCAGGAGAGCAGAGATCAACCTGCAAGATATGGGTACAGTCGAAGGCCAAACGTGATGATCTTGTACCGGTCGAGTTGGCGACGCAAACTTCAGTGCTCCTCGGGAGGCAGCCCGAGTTTTTCTTTCTTTCCTAGAGTAGGATGCCTTTTTATTATTATTTCTTATAAAAACAAACATTATGGATTGTAATAAGGCCCGAGTCAGTGCACACGCCAAGCGTACCGACTCTTCTATTTTATGGGCCATCGCTGCATTTTACAAAGCTTTGAGGAGTAATTCTGTCTGAGGTCAGGGACTCTACCCTAAACCGATGATGTTTTGCCTGTCAATTACTTTTTCTCCACCTTGATTTAGTTTCGGCCGCCTTCTTTTAAGCCATGTCGGGCAACAGCTCAGCTGGTGCGCGGTCACGCTTGTATCGGGCTGCAGTTTCTTGGGCACCGCAAGAGCCGTGACAGATTGCATTCTCGGGTGGCGTACAACCATATTGTCCATGGGAATAAATGCCCTTATTTAGACTGACGGGACCGTCGTCTCGGGAACGGCATGTCTCAAACGGCCGATGCGCGCCCCAAAACTGCCCGATTTACCCCCAGTTAAGTTTGCTATATATAGTAAGGTGGATTTACCGTGTCGGGCTACCACACTTACTCTTTTTAGCCACCTGTATCACGTAGTAATCGACTTTTGCTCGCGTATCGGCCAGCTTGCCTTCACCCTTGTATCGGGCGATGGATCCAAAGAGCAAAGGTATAGCCCGACAGTCTGTCACCCGACACAGGTTTTCATATCGCGCGCTACTTATCGGGTTTACGAGCTTAGTCGACTTTTTGTGTATCGCCCGACACAGTTAAGCACGACACAACGACCGATAGTGTTTGCTCGATACGCCATATCGGGTGACACATTTTTCTTCTGTGACGTCCTATCGAGCGGTTGCTTCATGCGACCTTATCGCCCGACATACCCGTGTCGGGCAGTGTGTTGTGCCGCGCAGCTCTCTTCATATCGTCCAATCTTGTATCATCTTGAGTTTTCTTTTGATGGACGATACCCAGATTTTGAAATAAGTCAAGTTTAATCAAGTTTCATTTTCTTTTCCTACCTAACATTTAAATGGTCAATGAACTTTATAACAGGTATGGATGATACACAGCAAACCTCTGGAAGAGTTTACAAACACAGTAGAAGAATCGTGGCCGAAGCTGAAGCAACAACAGTCGGACAGAAACACCAGAATCCCGATAAATCTGGGGCACCACCCGCCGTAAAGAAAGCACGAAAAGACCATTTGCTTATCATAGTCTGTCTTCTGCAGTGGTTTAGGGCCATCTCCAAAAGAGAAAGATAATAAAAATAGAGAGGCCCTCTGACTACACACTCCTGGGAAGAATCAAGTGGACTGAAACTGGGATTGACGATCAGTCCCTTTGTTCATGTTCACAACAGAAGTACCAGGAGTAAGGGGAGGCCAAATAAAATGGAGACTGCAAATAAGAGCATATTGCATCTTCTCCAAGGCACAAGCGAACCCACTAGATAACCTTCACTGGGCTAACATGGCCTCACCCTGTATTCTTCGCTACTCTGGGACAGAGTGCGGAGTAAGTTTGGGGGGGTACCCATGTACTAGTGAAGGAGGTATAAAAATCTTCTTCTTTACCTCCGCTCTTTTATTCATTTCGTTCTTCTCTTATATCATGTGTATGTACCCTATGCTCGTATAAAATTTCATGCTCTTATAAAAAATTTGAAAATTTTTTCTTTTATTCCCATGCATATGTACATAGTTGCTATAATAGTAAAAACCTGTTGCGACTTCTTGCAAAGTTTGTTTTCTATGTGCTTAACGAGATGCAAGTTCTGTTATATCTTTTGGATAATGCTGCCTCAAACAACAAAAGATTATGCTTTGCCATGCCAAAAATTTCAAAAAAAAAATATATAATAATCTCGCAAACAGCTAAGAGACGAGTATGGAGAAGGAAAAAGCTGCCCAAACAGCAGAAATCTCTTTGTTTTCCCTCACCCAATGAAAATCCCAAAAAGAGAAAGAAGCCTTATGAGTGTGAATTAAAGCATGAGAGTTGTGCCCAATAAAAGAAAAGAAAAATATATATATACACACTTGTTTTCCAAAAGTACCCATCTTTAGGCATGGTAGATCCGGGGCAGTGGTACGTAGGATGTGAAATCACTGCTCTAAAGCCAACTGGCTTGGACTGCAGGGACCACTTGCCCGCTAACGGACCCTTACCTGGATGGACTGATGGGAAACGAGAAAAACCCCAAAAAGCCTTAGCCTACCCTATACACAACTTTCCGCCCCAAAAATAAAGTTGTTTGGTGTGTAAGCTAACTTCGGAATCATACAACAAAGTCTCTCCCAAGTTGTAGAGAAGAATTTTACTTAAATAATAAGGGAATAAATGCAAGGTCTTTTGTTTGTAGTGAGACAACATTATCTTTAAGGCATCGCGATTATTGTTTCACCTTTTGAACATAACACTTTACCGAGCAAGAAGAAGCATCACTAAATAAAGTTTAAATATTGATTGAGGACAATCAAAACGTTAAGTTTGGGGGAGTTGATAACACCAATTTTGGTGACGTTTTTGCCCTTTATTCTGTTATCAAAACTGCCCTTTTCTGCTATTTTCTTCTCTTTTATAAGCACTTTTGCAATAATTGGCCAAATCATGCTTTTAATCCAATATTTCCATCTTTTGCAGTGTTTTTCCTCATTTTGGTCTGTTTTATCATCAATAAGGCCGTCCCGGCCCACAAATAAGTCCAAACTGCATCGGCCTTCCTGACGCCCGATACGACCTCTGCCCGAAAAGGTGGAGCGACACAACGACGTGTGATATGGGGATGCCACGTGAGAAGAAACTGACGGATGACACGTCTTTTACCCGACAGGGAGTCGAGCTTGCCACGACAACACCAGCTTGTCACGCGACACAGGCCACCCACCGGTAGGCGCCGCCCGTCACGTGACCGACAGCCGACACCCCATGCTGAGCGATACCTGTATCGGCCATCCACCGACCCGCGAATAAGGAGGACACGTGGCGCTTCGAGCACCATAACTTCCCCCAACTGTTGCCTATAAATAACAGCTACAGGAAGCCGAAAAGACAGTTCGGACAGTTGGGAACTTTGAGCAATCTTCGGAGGAAATTGCGAGAGCAAGAGTATCGCGCCCCAATGCTCGTGCCGGGCAACTCTAGGTGAGCTCCTCCTCATCCTGAGAGGGAGGGGATGGTTCACTTAGGACCATCCCGGGCGACACTGCGGGCCGATATCGGCCAACGATGATGAGCGACACGAGTGCCCGACAGTAGAACGCGTCGCTCCATGCCCGACACGATATTGAACCCGATACGCTTCGCCCATCATGCGTGCCGCCCGAGAGGGTGCGCCGCCCGACATGAGCGTATCGGCCAGGGTCCTTGAGAGATATAGTCGGTCGTCACGGTGTGCCGCCCGAGAGGGTGTGTCGCCCGACACTTCTGTATCGAGCTAGGCTCCTGACCGATATCGGGCTGGAGAGCCGCAGTAGCCTGTCGTCCTTCTATATCAAGAAGGTGACATCTATCTTTAATTTTGTTATTTAATTCTTTATTTACGCAATGTATTAAGACCTTTAATGTTTATGGAAATAGAAAAGCTTAATTACTTGTTGCTCTATGCTTGGTGCAAAATGTTGGATGACTGATGTTTGATATCTGAACTCTAGCTTGCATGTTTGGATCGCGTTTTGCTTAGCTACCGAATAGTGTTTTCCCATCGCAACAACTTCGAGAGTTGAGTTGTGGCTCTAGTGTTTGGTCCGATTCTGGAGTACGAGAGTGCCTGGAACGGAGTTGCTTCAGTAACATTCCACTCTAACTTAAGTCCAGCAACCTCGAGAGGGGTGTTGATGCTTGGTTAGAGGTACCCGCTCTGAGAGGAGGGGTGCAGTATGTTACTGCTGCCACTTGTTTTACTGAAGTCTTATCCTTCGTACCTTTCTCTAGCTCTAGTTTTATCTTTCTGTTTCTGTTGCATGAAAACCCCTAAAAACTGCTAAATGACTAAAACCTTAAATCTTTCCAGTAGCTCCAGTTGGAGATAGGTTTCTTTGTTTTGTTTGTGACATCTTCCTGTTTCCCTTTTGTGAATTTATCATCTCTTTATACCTGTCGGAGTGTAGCGTGTTGATTCTAGGTTCTCGACACTACCACCCTTGTCCCTGTGTTCGACCCCGTATATCTACTTTGACCCCGTAAACAAAGTTGTGGGGGCCTAGAAGAGTTCGGGTTTATAAATGTAAAAGTCCGACTAACTTCAAATCCGCCTCCATTTTGGATGCGCGATTTAGGCCGGTCAATATATACTAAAGATTGTGTAACTTCTTTTCTTTTTTTACAAAAATCGACTCTCTTTCCAAGTTAGTGAGGGTTAGAGAATTTAAGGCTGAAGTTACTTATTCATTGTTGGTGGTTGTAAGTCTATTTCTGTTCTGAGTGGGGAATTCAGGATTAGGTGAAGAGAGAGCAGATCTTAGGATGATTAATCCTAAAGTGAATAATCTATCTAAATCAAGCATCTACCTTCTCTAATATCTTCTATCTGCTTCACAATTGTTATCATGTCACTCATGTTTTAATCACGTTGAAGCTAGTATTTCAACTTAAAGATGAAACATAGAGGATTAAGTGAACAATGCTTAAGGAATCTTTGTATCCCTCATATACTCAATGATCAAAACAGGAACCTACTAGTCTCATACTGGCCTCATAACACTAGCAGAAAATGTAATGTCTATCAGGGACAATATCAAATACCCACCTTACCTACTGGTCTCATATATCTCCATCAATTATCAAGAGGATCTCCCACCTCCAGGAATAATGTATAGTTCCATCCTTAGATTTTGAAGCGTCAATGCCCAAAAGTATTTTAGCTTGCCTAAACCTTTAAGTTGGAATTTCCCCTAAAGAAAGGTCTTTAATTCTAGATATGCCTTACTGATAATTACTATTAATAACAATATCATTCACATAAGAAGAATGATATAACTAGATGAACCGTTCATGTAGAAACATAATGACCCACATTGTATCTCTAATGATGAAAATCAACAATAATGTGACTGAATCTACCAAATAAAGCTCAAGGAGACTGTTGCAGACTATATAAGGATCGGCAGAAACTATAGACCATAGTGTAAATTATTCCTGGAGGTGGGACCATAGACTGTTGCAGACTGTTGCATATTTGAGTATATCTAATGTTGTTAGTCAGCTGATGTATGTATTGTAACAAGACATGAATAAGCTATGACTACGAGCAACTGGGTCAACAAAATGAACCAAAATATTCACTGAATCATAAGAAAACATGCAACAAAGCAGGCTTTAAAAAAATTCATTACGGTAGGGATTTAGTTTTACAGCAGAATCTACTGAAATGGGACTATAAATTATCTGAAGCAGCTTTATTGTCATGAAATAGATAAATATACAAAAAGAGTAGACATAAAAAGGCTTTCATAAATAGATCAGCAATGAGATGCATGGGAGTCTACAATCAACTCGATTGTATCCAGCCAGTCAGGCATCATCATGCTAAGCTGGCAAGATACAAATACTTCTTTGCTCAGTCTGAGATTGTGAAAAGCTTGCAACTGGGGTGAAGGAACTCTTTTCCTATCCTGTTATGGATAATCAGGTATATGGGTTATGCCGTTATAGGATGGGAAATCCATTATCATGGCACGGGATGGTACACATAAGTCATGTGATGTGTTTTTCCTTTCTGAGCTTGATGTTTGATCACTGCTCTGATGCAAACTTTGAGATTAAACAAAGTCAAGCAATGTTATCAGGATCAGACTGGTGTTTGAACCGGTGAGGCTATTGGTTCCCGGTTAACCTGTTCAACCAGTGGTTGGTCCGATTCAACCAGTGACTTCAACAATGGGGTCATATATATATTTAATATGCTAAAAGTATATATAAGATATGAAGATACGAACAATTATGATCCAATTTAACTATGATGAAGCCGCTAAATTCATACAGAAAGCAGCGGCTCAAAAAATCCAGCTTCAGAAAAAATAGTAAAATAGAAGCCTTGAAAGACAATCCAATGAAGAAACATGTCTTCGTATAAGTAAAATATAACTAATCAAAAGTAGTTTACTTGATTGGAACATTCTAATATTTCTTATAATAACTGCTAGAGTATATAGCTGTCAAAGTTGACCAATTAACAACCAACAGAACCACGATAATCACAACCATAAATTATCAGAAGTAGTTTACTTAATCTTTTCATTCTAATAGTGCTTATGTTAACTACTAGACAGCAGTCAAAGTTGACCATATTGAAACTAATATTGAACTAGAATATAAAACTAATATTGAACACAAGAGAGGAAATATAATATGGAATATCTCATTTAAACGCTGAGTTCTTGGTGTGAAAGACACTGATGATGATGTGCTTTGTGTGCTCTGCATTTGAGGATGACTTTGTCGATTATTACTAGGAGTAGGGAACCAACTTTCAACTGTAGCCTTTATTAAAAGTGTACATGTTAATATTCTTATGTGTATGAATATCGAAAATAATCTATAGCTGTTATGAGGTACCTGTGGCTGAAAGATTAGTGGATGTCCATTGCTAGCACTTTGCATGGGAGCCATGAATCCAAAAGAACTACTTTCAACCCCTTGTGTGGAAAGTCTACCTACTCCATTCTCCCTTGAATTGCCTTGTATGGAAAGCATGCCTACTCCAGTCTCCCTTGAATTGCTTTGTCTAGAAAGTCTGCCTAAGCCATCCCCGCTTGAATTATTTTTCCTGGGAAACATGCCTACATCTGCACCACCACTTGTATTGTCTTGAATGTGAAAAGAACCCACACCTGGCCTAGTTGTGCCACTTTGCATGTGTAAGACACTTGCAGTAGTCCGATTGGGGTATTCAACTGCACAATCAGCATTAATACCGACATCCTATAACAAATAGATCAACAATGTCAAAAAAAATTATATATTACATTGACATAGGCAACTGAATCTAAGTTACATGTGATTGATTAATCATTATTTGGGAGATATATTTTTGCAATCCATTTACTATTTCTTCAAGTTCCTTAAGTTTACCCTGAAATAGAAAACAAATTACAAACATCAATCTAATAGACTAGTTGTAACTAATAGTTCACGTTTAGTTTTAATCCAACATGCATCCTTTGCATTACTTTCTTCAAGAAGCATTTCATATCTTGTACAAGCAGCTTTTCCCCTATGTCCTGTCTCTTTGTGCCCAATTCCCAACACCTCGGATCCTAGCCTTTTTGGAAGGATTTAAAACTTGCAAATAAGCTTCACGTGTTTGATTATCAACACTTCTAGGATCTATTTCTTCTTGGTTTGCTACTTGGTTTTCCAAAATATCAGAGATTTCAAGCTGTAATTAGAAAGTATCATAAATGGAAAGCTTAAATTGAGATATCTGAGCAATGTAGCTTTGTAGACATGATAGGAAAGAAAATATCCATTTTCTAACCACTTGTGAGCTTTTGTCGTAAACTTTTTCCAAAATTTTGTTAAGAGGCACAATAGGTTGTTCTTCACTGACCTACACATGATAGATAACATAATCATTGTCCATGTTATATGTTCAACTCCTACTAAGAAAGATAAGTGTCCATTATTCATACCATTTCTGCCTGGTAGCAACTCCATGTCTTTGATCATGTGGTGTGATCCATCAGTTTTTTTGCTCTGTTTGCCTTGTTGATCTCGGAAATTTTCTAAACAATAAGAAACATATAATTAGAAAAAGTACATAGGTATACATGCAAGTTATATGAAACCATTGTACCTTAGACTTCTCGGCTCCCCATTCTTTAACAAAATTTTTAAACTGGTCCATATCTATGGAAGCATTTTTCTCAACTTTCTTCATCATCAATTCTGGTTCAATCTTGTACTTTTCATAGTAATCTTTCTTTACACGTACCCTCCACACTCATATCCCTTTGCTAATGTGTTCACCAATGTGATTCCATGCATTAGGGTGCACTACTACAGAACCTACCTTTAGTGTCGGTTATTTAAAGTCTTTAGTGTCGGTTTATAAGCGACACCTATGTGGGCGACACTAAAAGTCCAACCATTAGTCGTCGGTTCCATAACCGACACCCAAACTCTTCGCGCGCCACCGAAAACGCGCCATCATGGGACTATAGTCGTCGGTTATTAGGTAAGAACCCAACAACCAAACCCTTCGCGCCACAGAAAGGGCACTATGTTGGGCACCATCCGTGTCGGTTATCTACAAATAACCGACAACCAAGCCCTTCGCGCCACACGAAATAGATGCCGGTTATTTGTAAAAAATCGACACTATAACATTATGTGTCGGTTATTTACAAAAAACTAACGACTATTGATTTTTTTTTTGGTCAGTCTGCAGACCTGCTGTGGATGGTCGCAGGATGAGAAACCTGTTCAGTTCAGTTATGAACTGCAGGTTTTACGACATCCATTGATATCAGCCGACAACAGGCCGCAAACCTGCAAAATTAACAATAAAAAAGTAGCACATGCATATAGCAATGCAACCTGCAGTTCCATTTTATTTTCACACATATATAAACATTCACACATGCTAGCAATCTGTAGTTCCATTGATTCACATTCACACATGTAGACTTCATATAGAAACCAACACTTTCATTCATTTTCATTCAAACACATGCAGAAACATTCAGACATGTAGAAACATTCACACATATATTATAATTTAGAAATTCATTTACAAAGTATCATTGTTTAGTCATTATTCGCTATCAGGATCCCAATTATATTTTAAAGCCCCCACTAATTGTATGTTTGTTGCCCATTCTTCTACTACTTCATTTAATTCTCCCATCGTATAGGGCTCATGTACATCTGGTAAGTCCTTTCCTGTATTGGGGTCCATTTTAAACACCTGTAAAGAGAATTATGTATATATATAATTAATGAGCTATAAATAAGATTGATATATTTCATATTATCTCTTGTCGGCTATATAATACATGAGCAATACAATCGATGTCCATTGTGGTATTTTTGAAAAGTATGTGCATATATCGCATGACATAGTATCCACATGCCCATCCGTTGTCTTGTGTAGCACACTATAAATTCAAACATACAAAATATTAAAAAATACAACTAATTAAGCATTGTTCACATAAATAATATATACATATATTGCAGTAGGGAACTTACTTTCACGTTCTTCCAAATTATTTGCTGGTTCTTTTTCGTGGGGACCTTTCCTCCAGCCTTTTTGTACTCCTCAAAACCCCTACATGTTAATGTAACATAGAACATTGCAATTAAATAGTAATGTAATAACATATGTTAACGGATATGAAAAATGAAATATTTCTCACCGAAATATTGCCATTTTCATTTTGTGTCCAAATCTTGTATTCAATTTACACCCCTTAGGATCTAGATAATACACAGTGAACGTCTCGGGGGCAATAACCAATAACTCCCAATGCTTACCACTAGAGGAAAAAAAGTTAAAAATTAATAACTCAAAATCCACAATAAAATGTAATTTTCTTAAGTCCAAATTATAATAAGCAAAGTAAACTTACTTTACATTGAATGGAGCCATTATCACCGTCTTCTTATTTACAGCAAAATTTGAAAAAGCCTCACAGCAGTATTGTTGAACTGATGTAGGGTCTTTAGCTACTAGACTAATCAAGGATGGAATCAAAAACCCCACATGTTCGAATCCAAAATCTACACATATGTTGTCTAAGTAGCTGCAAAATATGTATTAATTACGCATGCATTAATAAATAAGAAACCAGATCACCAGATCATACACAAGGTATATGGATGTATAAAGAATATCTCACCTTATCCATAGCTCTATCACAGATGTATTTAGCCAATCATTTCGAAACATCTCCAAAATATCTTGTATAAATATTTTTGTTTCGTATGACTGACCTGTAGAATCTGAATCAGAAGAAACAGTTATAGGGGAGTTTATATCATGTTCCCCTAACCATACTGCCATACCCCTACAGTTAGGACCTAACGGGACAGGTAGGTCCTGTGGAACCCAACTAGGTAATGCAGGAGGTGGAAGTGGAGGCCTAGATGTTATGGGTGTCTTCTTTTTAACCTGTATATATATATATATATAATAATTTCATATCAACTGCCAGCATATACACACACTAACAATTGAACGTAATGTAAATTTACCACACCTTTTCAGTAAAGAAGACATACACTTTTTCCCACAATATCACTCCGCCTACTGCATCACCAAGCGTTTCACAATCTGGGTGGGCATATGGCAGTTGAAGTTCCTGAAATTGGGGGAATACATGTATCGGGCTCACCCGAATGCAACCAGCTGGTACTGGAGACCCGTGACACATTTCCCCTGGTACGGATGGGTAAGTCGACACCTCTGCCACGACATATTCTTTACTTTTTATACGGCATGGCTTCAACCCCTACAAATTTTTGTGTAAAGAATGTTATATACATATATACATATCATCTTTTTTGAAACGACTACAATGTCATATATACGTATCATCTTGAATTAAAAAACTAGTTACTATGTCATAAAAATACTTACAATGGATGTGCTAGATGGTGGGTCTACAGGATTACTCCCAACCTCTGCAGTAGGAGTAGGAGTAGAGGCTGCAGTAGGTATTGTCTGGTAAGTGGAAGTCTGAGATGCCTACCACTTTTGCATTGCTTCTTCGAGTTTCCTGTCAAATAGCTTATCCACCTATACATGGATAAAATAAACGTCAAATTCTAATTTTTGAGTTCTCTTTTACAGTAACATCTACAAGGAAAAATTGGTTACCTCTTCTTGTGAAAGTCCCGCTTTTGGGACATGTTTGCGCTGGGATGGCCCAAAAAAATCTTTGATGCCCACACCAGCGCCTGCAGCCCTAACACGTCCAGGATGCTCTGGGTTACCCAGAGAAACTATCAATTCATCCCTTGTGCCCTCAGGGATGAACTTTCCTTGTTTCCTCAGCTCGTGCAGCTCCCGCTAATCGCCAAAACAAAAATTTGTACTTAAGTAAACAACACAAATAATCAATATTCGAATGATTGCTGTAAGAGTTGTATTTTACCATTTTTGCAGCCGCCTCAGCAGTTGCGGCCTTAGTTAATTCTCCCTTATTATTTTGCCTCCCAGCTATCCAGACATCATGGCGAGGCAGAGGTGTGCTACCTATGGTAGAGGACTCCTGAGTAGCAGCAGACTGAGCAGCAGCAGCCTCAGCCTGTAGTCTTTGGCGAACGCCTGCATATCCTCTTGGACCCATTGTGTGGTCGTGCACATTCATCACACGCCTTGATCTTTGTGCATCACTGGGGGCCTAGTTAGTATGCACATTAATGATTTGGTTAGTAACACTAAATGTTAATCTTGAATAAGTGAATACAACATATATTAATTAATGAGATTGAGACTGACGCCTAATAACTTGAATTCATCAGTTTGTCTTGAAGCGACAAACGCGTCCTATTCTTCTTTGTCCAGGAAGTTCCACCGTTCAGTGGGTGTCTTCTTCCTCTTGTCGGCTTCTTTTATGTATTCTCTGGTGAGATTTGTCCTATAGTTCCTTAGGACTCTCCCACAGCGTTGCATCACGCATTTATGATGCAGCTTTTCATCCAATTCAAATATACTCTGCAAAATAGAATTGCTATTAACTAGTATCAAAAAATTTAGTCATCTACAAAATAGAATTGCAAATTAATAATAACTCACGCATAAATCCCTCCATATTAAATCTTTCTTCTCCTTAGAAACGTTATGCCAAGAATCTAAGCGACAACCGCAATGGCTACGAGTAACATATCCAAGATATGAAATAAATGAATTGCGATTCACACCACATGCATTTCCTGCATTATCGAAATCCACAACAAGTTTGGGTCCATTGCCCTTTTGCGCAATTAACTTCTTCATCATAGTGATGCCCCTTCTCTTGTCAACTTTTTAGTGTTGTTGATCAAGTGCCTCAAGTGCTACACATGGTACATGTGCATCATCAACCTAAATTTTGACAAAATAATTCACATTTACAAGATATAACTATAAATGGACATATAGATATAAATATATGATATATTTTTAAAACCTACATTGTGAGGCGGCGCATTGATGTCCTCACCCTCACGGTAGTCATCAAGACGCTCATCAGGAGAATGGTCAGCCATCTGCAAATTCACATTCAAATTGTAAAGTTCACATTGTAAAGTAGTAATTCAAAGTGTAAAGCTCACATTGTAAAGTAATTCAAATTGTAAAGTTCACATTGTAAAGTAATTCAAATTCTAAAGCTCACATTGTAAAGTTCACATTCACATTGTAAAGTAATTCACATTATAAATTAAGCTCACATTATAAATTAAGAAAATTTCGGCAGCATTTGGACGGGTTTTTAGGCCAACAAATAATGTGTTGTCATTCTTATACCTAAAATCCTAGTTCTTCAAGTTAGGGTGATTATTGATGTCTTTAAAATCATGATTGGCAATTTAGGGAAAAGTTCATCATTTACATTCCAAGCATGTCACATGTGTTTATTTATGTATTGATTTTGATATTATTTAATCATCTACTGATTTAACTTTAGTTAATTATCAACTGTTTAACTTTAGTTATCAACTGATTTGTGTTTATTTATGTATTGATTTTGATACTATTTAATCATCTACTTATTTAACTTTAGTTATCAACTGTTTAACTTTAATTATCAACTGATTTGATTATATTATATTTATTCATCTACTATTTGTATTCATTTATGTACTGATTTGAGAATTGATTAATCATCACTGATTTATAATTTTATATTAGTTAATCAACTGATTTGTATGTATTCATCTACTTATTTGTATTTATTCATGTACTGTTTTTTATTTAGCTATTTACTCATTTGAATTTATTTATACTGCTTCTGAAATTATGTAAGAATCTACTGATGTAACTTTATTTATCAACTGATTCATATTTACTTTTCCACTTATGTATTTATTCATCTACTTATTTGTTTTTATTTATTACTATTTTTATTTAGTTATATATTGATTTGTGTTTATTTATGTAATAATTCTGATATCATTTAATCATCTACTGATTTAACTCTATTACTGTATTTATTGTATTTTATTCATCTACTATTTGTATATATTTATGTGCTGATTTAGGAATTATGTAATCATCTACTGATTTATATTAGTTTACCAATTGATTTGTATTTAATGTATTTATTCATCTACTAGTAATGAAAATGGCTGTCTTTCTTTCTAGTGATATAAGAATATCAAACACATATACACGAAAACGCTACTATAGACAGGCAGTATTAAGCTAGGGGATGAGGAAGAAGGAAGAAGCCGGCGTACCTTGAGGTGAAGCTGACAGCGCTGAAGCATAGGAGAGCAGCTGGAGGTGACGGCGGCGAGAAGAGGAGGACCAGCAACCGGCGACGGCTCGCTGGAGCGGCGGCGAGGGCGTCGACGAGACCAGCAACTGGCGGCGCAGCAACCGGCGACGGATCGGCGGAGCGGCGGCGAGGGCGTCGATGAGAACAGAAACCGGCAGCGCAGCAACCGGCGGCGACGGCGACGAAGGCGAGCGGCGTGCGACATACGAACGACGGCGCGAGGAGGCAACCGGCAACGACGGCGGGGGAAATCGCCAGACCCTAGCGCACGGCAATGAAACAGAGACAATGGGTAAAAGTTCTGTTCGCACGGCTATTAAGTTGACAATATGTGTCGGTTATTTAACAAAACCGACAACTAAACCAACAGTGTCGGCTCTTTGAAGAAAGCCAACAACTATACTACTTAATATTCGTCGGTTCATAAATAAAAGACAACCGACAACTATTCCTGTCTCGTGCATACCCTTTTGTCGTCATTTATTTATTAAAGAACCGACAACATATGTCAAATTTTGGAGCCAATTTTTTCGCTGGAATTTTGGGTTTGGCGGTTGAGTTTAGGTGTCGGTTGTTTATTAAATAACCGACAATTATTGAAAGCGGTACCCGTGTCTGGTCAACCTTCACATATTGGATGTCGGTTTATGTTAAAAACCGACACAGTAGGTTTTATGTGTCGGTTTTTGTATACAACTAACACCTTGAAAATCGACTTTATAAGCCATTTCTATAGTAGTGGTGACTGCCTAAATCGAAGTATTTCTAAAAACATAGAAAATATTACTTTAAATATAATAATCATACAATTTGTTGGTCTTTTATGGAAAAGATTACCTCAATAAATGATTTTCTATCTGCAAAAGTTTGTTGTGGTTGTTCATTCCACTTCAAGTCTAGATGCCATATGTGTGGTTTCCTTGCTAGCATATGACAATAACGATTCAATTTGGCACCATTCTCCCCAATAGCATTTCCTTCATAATCCCATTGGACCTTGTGACATGGCTCCCCTTGCTTAGGAAGTAGTCTTTGTTCACTTGCAGGCCCACGACCATACTTCCTATTCTCCTGTTCATCCTCAATATTTTCTTCAATTGTTACATCATTTTCAATATTGTTGGACAGTAGAGTAGGTTCATCCTCACAATTTTCTGTAATTGTGGAGGGAGGGACATCAGAAGGTTGACCAGGTGTGTTGTTACAACTAGATCTAGTGATTCTTCTTCCTGCCATCCTTCAACTGACAAGAAAAAAATTAGATTATTAGTGTAGAAATGTCAGTAACAAAAGTAGTAGCTACATTTGAAAAACAAATAAATTACGGAGAATATGAGACACCAACATATGAATATTCAGCTTTTTATAAAACAAATAAATTGTAGAGTACCTTGGTTTCATATCCCAAAAAAGAATAATGATGAGTTATAATAATGTCCTACTTGGTGGTATATAAAACATGACTAAATAAATTGCAAAGAATATGCCATATAGTAACAGTTTGCCAAAAAAATGCAATAGAACATATTTCCCAAATAAATTATCCTAGACTTGCAAACAAAATAATTTGATGAAAATAGACAGATTAATGAACTAAACATTAGCCCCATCATGCTTTTTTTAGTTCTATCAACAAAAGATCCGTCAGTGTCACTCCTCGTCCAAGACACATCACTAGTTACACCACCATCAATAACTTCAAATTGTAAACCAGTCAAACAATTCTCAATAAGAGGTACTTCAGAATAATCTTTAGGATGATGCTTTAGCACTGTGCACCAATCATCAACATTAGGATCCTTCACATAAAAACATTGCAATGCTTGAGAAGCTAGGATAAAGGGTTCCTCTTTTCTTTTTATCCTTGAAGTGTTGATTTGTGTGAACCCATATTCATCAATTCACAACCCGTTAGAAGTGCTTTCATCATACCCAGAACATCTAAACAACGGAACTTTGATTCCTAGACCATAAGTTAGCTCAATAACCTCCTCTAAGTAGCCATAGTACGTGACTTGAGCATTTATAGGATTTTGATCTCTACCACTTGAATAACTTGAAGTGTCAACACACAAGTATGCTCCACTATTTTTTGTAGTACATGTACTTTCAATGTGCTTTGAACGGAAACGATATCCATTGATCGAAAATCCTTCATAAGATATTTCCTCAGCACAAGGGCCTTGGGATAACCATCTCAAATCATCGCTAATACTGTTTGGCCTAATCTCTCGCATTTGCATTACCTTCATAAAAAAGTAAAACATTAATGTAATCTACACTAACTTGAACATTAAGAGTGACAACAATATTTATGTTTGAGACTTACATGCTCTTTAAACCACTTAGAAAACTCCTTTGCATGTTTTGTTTCTAGGTTCCGTGGGGCAATGTTGGGTTCCATATCTTGAAGAATACACATGTGTTCACTGCTTTATAAGAAGTGTCTAAATTAATGTACAACAAATATACAAATATCAGCAAGAATTTTAGGACGTAATTAAATCTTACCTTCTGTAAACATCCAATTCCTCTTTATTGAAAAGGACATAACGATGGGCTTGTTCCAAAGTGTGGATGTCAAAATTTCTTGACACTCCAACTCTAATTGGAGATCCAGCAACATTATGAGGAGTGCGGTTGCGTTTTGTCTCAAAATTATGCAAGTACCTAGCACAAAATGTCAAACTTTCTTCAGCTAAATAGCCACTAGCAATACAACCAGTCGGTTTAGCTTTGTTTCTTACATACTTCTTCAATTTCTTCAAGTATCTCTCTATTGAGTACATCAACCTAGTTCGGACAGATCCAGCTTGTCTGGCTTCATAAGCTAAATGAATGGGCAAATGCATCATGATGGTGACGAAAGAAGGAGGGAAGATTCTCTCCAACTGGCAAAGAGTGACAACAATTTCTTGTTCCAATTCTTTGAATTCCTCCACATCAATAATGTTAGAGCAAATCTTGTTGAAAAATGAGCACAAATTAGCAATAGGCTTGTACACATCTAAGATTATGCAATGTCTCAAGGAAACAGGTAGAAGTTGATGGATAAGAACATGGCAATCATGACTTTTCAGCCCAACAAATTTCTATCAGATTTGCTAACACACCTAGATATGTTAGAAGAATAGCCATCAGGAACTTTCAACTTTTTAAACACAGCTAGGAACTTATCTTTCTGCGCATTAGTCATGGTGTAAGATGCTGGAGGCAAGTAATAGCGGTCACCTGCATCTACAGGCCATAAATCTCTTCGAATGCGCATTTTCTTCATATCTTGATGAGCTTGTAAGTTGTCTTTACTTTTCTTAGAATCACCCAATAATGTGTTTAAAATATTCTCGCACACATTCTTTTTTGTGTGCATCACATCCAGATTGTGTCTAACAGATAAATACTTCCAATAAGGTAGCTGAAAAAATGCTTATCTTATTCCAACCAGGAGGTAATGGTTGAATTTGATCTCCATGCCTCTTGCGCTTATTCATTTTTCCAAATGTGATATTTTCATATCCATCAAATTGCCTCAGTATATCTTCTCTAGATAGTGGCTTAGGTGGAAGTCAAAAATCTTTTTCACCATCAAAATTGTTCCTATCACGTCTATATGGATGATTCATTGGAAGAAAACGTCGATGGAAACGATAGCATTGTTTTTTCCCAAACTTTAACCATTTTGATACCACATTACAACAAGGACATCCCAAATCTTTCTTACCTTTTGTGCTCCAACCAGATAAGTCACCATATGCTGGAAAATCGTTAATGGTCCATAAAATCATTGCCCACATAGTGAAATTCCTTTTGCTATATGCATCATAAACTTTGACTCCAAGCTCCCAAAGTAGTTGCAGCTCCTCAATTAATGGCTCCAAGTATGCATCAAGGTCATTGCCAACCATATGTGGACCTGGGATTAATAGGGACATCATAATAAATTATTCTTTCATAAGAAGCCAAGGCGGAAGATTGAGAGGTGTCACCAACACAGGCCAGATGCTATGTGATGCACTCATATTGCCAAATGCATTAAATCCATCTGTTGCTATTGCCAATGTAATATTGCGTGGTTCAGCAGCAAAGTCTGGTTACCTGGCATCAATAGACAACCATTCTGGTGTGTCTAAAGGATGATGAATATGACCATCCTTGCCTTTTCCTTAAGATGGCCAAATCATATCTTTAGCAATAGATGAAGGCATATAGAGCCTCTCTAACTAAGGTATCAAAGGGAAGTGATACATGAACTTAGCAGCTACCTTCTTTCCCTTTGTTTTGTATTGATTTTCATTCCATCTTGAAGCACCACAAGTATCACAATTTTCTTTTGAAGCTGCATCTTTGCAAAAAAGCATGCAATTATTTGTACATACATCTATAGTAGAATGATCAAGTCATAAATCCTTCATGATCGCATTTTCTTCATAGTACGTCTCCGGGAATAGACAATTTTCTTCTGGAAATCCTGAAATAATCAAATGTAACAACTTTGTGAAAGAATCGTTGGACCATCCAGATTCCTCCTTCAGAAATAGCAAGGCAACCAAATATGATAGCTTAGAATGACTTGTGCAACCTCTATAGAGTGGTTGATCCGCCTCTTTTAGTAGCTTGTAAAATCTTTGTGCGTCTACATTTGCAGGTTCCTCTATATCTTTAGTAGAGTGGTCATTTGTTGTGTCACCCATACCAAACAAATCCCCCAACATCTGATGCATATTGTCGGTGCTAGGCCTGTTTGGTGCCACAACAGGATTGCTCCTACCAATCACCTCCCCATGAAACGTCCAAACATCATAGCTATGCACAAATCCTTTTTGTAATACATGTGAGAATACCTCCTCCTCTATTTTAAGGTATCTGTTCAAACATACCTTGCAAGGACATATTAATTTCCCCTGTCTAGTTGGTCTCTGATGGATAAGAGCAAATTCAATGAACTTTCGTAAGCCTGCCTTGAATACATTACTTCGCACTCTGTTCCCAATATACATCCAACTCTGATCTATTAGACAATCCATCTACATGAAGGAAAATATATAATAAGTTAAGCACACATTACAAGAAATGTATATATATGCAATTCAAATAGTATATTGATTATATTCCTTTCAGTCTATCTAGGTATTTATATTCCTTGATTAGCACGACTGTGCTAGCAGCCTTCATTTTCACCCATCCAACCTGTGATTTTATACTTCACCCGAACGGCCATTCTCCTCCACCACGGTCGTGCTACCTAGCCACCACCCTTAGTTATCAAGGCGCACACCTAGGCGCTGCCTAGGCGTGCCTAGGTGCTCTAGGTGTTAGGCTAGGCGCCTCAAACTAGGCGCCCATCCTATTAAATGCATTAAGTGGGCGTCTAAGGCGTTTTAGGCCCAAATTATGCAATTTAAAGGCTAAACTAGCATGAATCGAGTCTAGATTTGGTCAAAATAGATCACCTTCAGTCATTGCATGGTTGATATAGGTCTGGTTTAGAGTAAATCTGTTCTTCATATTTTATATCTGTCCCCGATACTATTTGTTGGACCCATCAAATACATGAATTTGTAGTCTTTACCTATTTTTCAGGTTTTGGTGAATCGCCAACCTACTTGTTCCTTCTTTTCCAATAATATAATTCATAGGGTGGGGGTATACGTAAGCTTGATATATGTTTCTGATGGGATTCCAGGTACTACAATGATTAAAACAACATAGCTCAAATGTGAATTGTAATCTATTACAGAATCCTTTTAACTAGGAGTTTTGCATCTAGTTTTTGTTAAGGAATTTAGCATTCCTAACCCCTTTTTAAGTGAGTTGTTGGGCCTCTAACTGATTCATAGAAAAAGGTAGAGTTTTCTTAGTTACTTTGCTAATCAACAAGAAATCTATGTTGTCTAGTAAGTAGTTTATATTAAACAACCAATTGACTATCTTGGCCTGCACTTATTCATTTGTAGTTTGATGAAAGCTATGTCCACACCTTTAATTAATAAGTTGAAGGCCAAGCAAATCTCTTGGAATCTAATGTTTCTTTCTTGGGTGAACGAAACTGTTATTTCTACTATATCTTCATAGCTTTTGTTATGGAATTCCATGACTGATGCCAAATAGGGGTTTCATGTTCTAAGTTATTTGTCAACCTATAGACAAAGGAGATATAAAAAGTAATAAAATCAAGAAAAAGATTTATGTTGGAAAAAAGAAACTAGAGTTCAGTAGGAGATAAAATATTCCTTGTGATTCAAATGGTTACATGAGAGATACACCTCCCTATTTTCTTTCGCTCGTTTAGTATATGAATCCACATGATAATCAATCAGGTTAGTATGTCAAATGCTAGGACTTATAAAACTATTGCTGCATGGTTTCAATTTATTATGGGATTTGGTGCTGAATTAAATATAAGAGTTGGATTCATGGTTGCCAAATATATGCAAGATGCTTTGTGTGGTCCAAGTGGAAGGAGTGTTACACTGCTGGAAGGTTTGAACTGTACTGTAGCTTTGTTAATCATTTAGGGTCAATAGAAACACTTTGATAAGCGTGATCTACTCCAATAAATTTGTTCAATAAAGAATGATTGGGCATCATATTAGGCTCTGTAATAAAATAGGAATGCATGCAACAAGGCTTTTGGTCTAGTGGTTGTCTCACTGTATGTGCATTTCTAGAAGCCCAGGGTTCCTAAACTAAAAGGGCATATGTCTTGGAGGCCTCCAGTTTTATCTTACATCAGAAGGAAATGTTGGGCGGCTAAGGTTCCAAACATGAAAGGAATACATGACTAAAAGGGAAGATGCTTTATCACCTATACTACTGCTGGTAAAATCCTTTACATATATGAATCCTTTGATACCTCAATTAAATACTACCTACTTCAAAAATTAATACTCCCACATATCATACAAAATTTAATAAAAATTATACTCTCTGGAATCGATACTAATGTGTGAATAGGTAATCGGATGGATGAGGGCTATGATTATTCACTCGAACCTAGAAAACCCATACCAAAACCCTTACAAGAAAGAAACTATCTTATTCATTCAAACTGGAATTTGGGACATAGAATTTCTAGATTCTTGGTTTACAATCTCCATGATAACCAGATGTCGATGAATGCCAACATCTATATCAAATATTTTTTTTTATCAGTAAGCGTGCCACTCTCTATATTGCCAAACTAAAATATGTACAAGTGGGGGGGAGTAAAGAAAAAACTCCCAAGAAATAAAAGACCTATCTATACAAGGCTTTTGTAATCATTTATTGCTCTGTTAGCAATAGATTCAACATTATCAAAAATGATCTGGTTTCTAAAAAACCAGATGTGATATAACAATGACAAGACGAGCAGCTTGTATCTGTTATCCTTGAACTGCATCACATCCTCCATGTCCCTAGGGTAACATGGCAGTAGGGGTATGTCTTTCTCCCACATCTTTGAGGTAAAATCGCATGACCACAGTATGTGCTCCAGGATTTCTTCAGCACTTAGGCATAGATTGCATCTTGACGCCAAGTTGTACCCTCTTTGGGTACAATTAATGGATGTTATATAGGTAACTCCACTTATAAAAATACTCACGACATCTATTATCTACCAATTCAAGTAGTCTGATTTAAAAAAATATGGCAAGCAGTCTCTATACATCACGCTTTGTCAATCACCCCATTGAAAATGCAGTTGTAGCCCAAAGGTATGCACCTCCTTTTCAGTAAATACAAATCAATGTTGTTGTTGCTATCAATCAGATAGCAAACTTGATGACAACAAGCTCCATCATTCATGAGGATACTGGAAAATAGTAATGGTAACATCATTCATGTGGGTTTAGATACTTTGAGGGGAGAACCTTATGCCATACTAAATGATATCACACAATCTATAAACATTTGTCCTACCACACAAGAAGTCCTTATATTCGATTCAAGTAATGCAGTCAACTTCATCTTAAACCCTCAAGTATGTGCCTCTAAATACAAGCTACTGGTTGATGACATCACTATGTCAGAGAAAGATGTAACATTCAAAATATAATACACAAAAACAGATCTCGAAACAATCTCAATAGTCTTCTAGATAAGTACTTCCTAAAGAAAGTGGATTATCGAGGACCTTGGACCAGTTGCCCAACTTTCTTTCTATCCACCTATCACAAGAAGAAATCTAATATAACTAGAGCTTAGTTGACTAACTCTATACTCTTAAATGGTTTAGATACTTTGAGGGGAGAATCTTATGCCATACTAAATGGTATCACACAATCTATAAACATTTGTCCTACCACACAAGAAGTCCTTATATTCGATTCAAGTAATGCAGTCAACTTCATCTTAAACCCTCAAGTATGTGCCTCAAAATACAAGCTGCTGGTTGATGACATCACTATGTCAGAGAAAGATGTAATATTCAAAAGATTATACACCAAAATAGATCTCGAAACAATCTCAATAGTCTTGTAGCTAAGTACTTCCTAAAGAAAGTAGATTATCGAGGACCTTGGACCAGTTGCCCAAATTTCTTGCTATCCACCTATCACAAGAAGAAATCTAATATAACTAGAGCTTAGTTGACTAACTCTATACTCTTAAAAAAGGGGATCTTTTAGTTTATATGATCTACCTACAAGTTGGCTCTGACCAATATATGTGTAATGTCTGGGCCCACTGCCCATGGCTCTAGTAGAGTTTCAGGAATGACGACTGGCCCCACAAACCACCACTAGCCTTAACTTCGCACTTTGTCCACACTTACGCGCAAGCCAGGATCAACTTCCCGACTGGTCACCCATCCTAGTACTACTCCAAGCTGAGCACGCTTAACTATTGAGTTCTTTAGTGATGGGCTCCCAGAAAAGGAGGTTCACCTTGGTGATATGGGTAGTCCAATCATTCCTTTTAAGATCATGTTATCCGAGGCCTCAAATCCTGGGATGTTACAATCTCCCCCACTTAGACTCTTGACGTCCTCGTCAAGGCTCAACTATATGGCCTCATAATCTGACCCCTTTTCAGTGCAGACCCACAATGGCCCATGGACACCCAGCTCCCGTCCACGGCTACCAGCACAGGGGCGGCTCCATCTCGTCTCTACGGATAGCCCTTTCCAACTTGTCTGGACCGCACCGCTCAAGACTGGCATGCCACATGCCCATGTGGGCCCCACTTACTGGAGGGGTTATGGCTCTGATACCATTTGTAACGCCCGGGCCCACTACCCATGGCTCTAGTAGAGTTTCAAGAATGACGACTGGACCCACCTATCACCTATCACAAGAAGAAATCTAATATAACTAGAGCTTAGTTGACTAACTCTATACTCTTAAAAAAGGGGATCTTTTAGTTTATATGATCTACCTACAAGTTGGCTCTGACCAATATATGTGTAATGTCTGGGCCCACTGCCCATGGCTCTAGTAGAGTTTCAGGAATGACGACTGGCCCCACAAACCACCACTAGCCTTAACTTCGCACTTTGTCCACACTTACGCGCAAGCCAGGATCAACTTCCCGACTGGTCACCCATCCTAGTACTACTCCAAGCTGAGCACGCTTAACTATTGAGTTCTTTAGTGATGGGCTCCCAGAAAAGGAGGTTCACCTTGGTGATATGGGTAGTCCAATCATTCCTTTTAAGATCATGTTATCCGAGGCCTCAAATCCTGGGATGTTACAATCTCCCCCACTTAGACTCTTGACGTCCTCGTCAAGGCTCAACTATATGGCCTCATAATCTGACCCCTTTTCAGTGCAGACCCACAATGGCCCATGGACACCCAGCTCCCGTCCACGGCTACCAGCACAGGGGCGGCTCCATCTCGTCTCTACGGATAGCCCTTTCCAACTTGTCTGGACCGCACCGCTCAAGACTGGCATGCCACATGCCCATGTGGGCCCCACTTACTGGAGGGGTTATGGCTCTGATACCATTTGTAACGCCCGGGCCCACTACCCATGGCTCTAGTAGAGTTTCAAGAATGACGACTGGACCCACAGACCACCACTAGCCTCAACTGCGCACTTTGTCCTCACTCATGCGCAAGCCGGGGTCAACTTCCCGACTGGTCACCCATCCCAGTACTACTCCAAGCTAAGCACGCTTAACTATGGAGTTCTTTAGTGATGAGCTCCCAGAAAAGGAGGTGCACCTTGGTGATATGGGTAGTCCAATCATTCCTTTTAAGATCATGTTATCCTAGGCCTCAAACCTGGGATGTTACAATCTCCCCCACTTAGACTCTTGACGTCCTCGTCAAGGCTCAACTATATGGCCTCATAATCTGACCCCATTTCAGTGCAGACCCACAATGGCCCATGGACACCCAGCTCCCGTCCACGTCTACCGATGCAAAGGCGGCTCCATCTCGTCTCTACGGATAGCCCTTTCCAACTTGCCTGGACCGCACGGCTCAAGACTGGCATGCGACATGCTCATGTGGGCCCCACCTACTGGAGGGGTTATGGCTCTGATACCATTTGTAATGCCCGGGCCCACTGCCCAAGGCTCTAGTAGAGTTTCAGGAATGACGACTGGCCCCACAGACCACCACTAGCCTTAACTGCGCACTTTGTCCACACTGACGCGCAAGCCAGGATCAACTTCCCGACTGGTCACCCATCCTAGTACTACTCTAAGCCGAGCACGCTTAACTATGGAGTTCTTTAGAGATGGGCTCCCTGAAAAGGAGGTGCACCTTGGTGATATGGGTAGTCCAATCATTCCTTTTAAGATCATATTATCTGAGGCCTCAAACCTTGGGATGTTACAATCTCCCCCACTTAGGCTCTTGACGTCCTCGTCAAGGCTCAACTATAAGGCCTCATAATCTGACCCCATTTCAGTGCAGACCCACAATGGCCCATGGACACCCAGCTCCCGTCCATGGCTACCAACGCAAGGGTGGCTCCATCTCGTCTCTACGGATAGCCCTTTCCAGCTTGCCTAGACCACACGGCTCAAGACTAGTATGCCACATGCCCATGTGGGCCCCACCTACTAGAGGGGTTATGGCTCTGATACCATTTGTAATGTCTGGGCCCACTGCCCATGGCTCTAGTAGAGTTTCAGGAATGACGACTGGCCCCACAAACCACCACTAGCCTTAACTACGCACTTTGTCCACCTTGACGCGCAAGCCAGGATCAACTTCCCGACTGGTCACCCATCCTAGTACTACTCCAAGCTGAGCACGCTTAACTATTGAGTTCTTTAGTGATGGGCTCCCGGAAAAGGAGGTGCACCTTGGTGATATGGGTAGTCCAATCATTCCTTTTAAGATCATGTTATCTGAGGCCTCAAATCCTGGGATGTTACAATCTCCCCCACTTAGACTCTTGACGTCCTCGTCAAGGCTCAACTATATGGCCTCATAATCTGACCCCATTTCAGTGCAGACCCACAATGGCCCATGGACACCCAGCTCCCATCCACAGCTACCAGCACAAGGGCGGCTCCATCTCGTCTCTACGGATAGCCCTTTCCAACTTGTCTGGACCGCACGGCTCAAGACTGGCATGCCACATGCCCATGTGGGCCCCACTTACTAGAGGGGTTATGGCTCTGATACCATTTGTAACGCCCGGGCCCACTACCCATGGCTCTAGTAGAGTTTCAAGAATGACGACTGGACCCACAGACCACCACTAGCCTCAACTGCGCACTTTGTCCTCACTCATGCGCAAGCCGGGGTCAACTTCCCGACTGGTCACCCATCCCAGTACTACTCCAAGCTAAGCACGCTTAACTATGGAGTTCTTTAGTGATGAGCTCCCAGAAAAGGAGGTGCACCTTGGTGATATGGGTAGTCCAATCATTCCTTTTAAGATCATGTTATCCTAGGCCTCAAACCTGGGATGTTACAATATGGGTGTCATGAGAACACTTGTTCATATAGACTAGAGTAGAGTAGCAAAATTAAACATACATGCACACATGTGTATTGCTTTGAACCAAGCTTGAGCCTCAACAATTATATGTGTATCTGGTCTTAAATGGAATATACAAATTAGTATGACTAATATTTGATCAAGTATGTCTTCGATTACATGGTAGGACATTATACATAAATTTGAGTTTGTACAATTATTTGGATATAATATGGGTGGGTCCAATACCACACACGAGCAAAGGAACAGAAAGTTCAAAATTACAAGGAAGAGAAGGGAAGGAGGGGAGAATACACAAAGGGAAAAGAGAAGAAGAAAAGAAGGGAAAAACATCAATAGACAAATTCCATCATATAGAAGAAACAACAAAAGAATATACAAACAAACATCCTATGTCACCTCTAGAATTGCTCTTCAAAAGAAAGGTCATTTCAGCACAACAGTTTACAAGCAACCATCTTGATCATCACTGGATCAATAGACTAAAAAACACCAGATAGAAGCTCTACTTCATCTCTAGAACATAAGGACAAGTAGGAAACTCCAAAAAAGGGAGACGGAACCCCCTTAGAAAAGAAGCACTTTTAACTTAGTATGGAAACTCCAACATTGTAGAACACATACAACCATCTTGATCACCACTACATCAATAAACCAGTAACATCAGATGGAACCCTTCTTCATCTTTAGAAAATAAGCACAAGCATAGTAATTCCAAAAAAAGGAACACAAGGCTCATTTAGTAAAGAAGCACTTTTATCTCATTATGGATAATAGACTATAGCACACTCACATTGACTAACCATTCCTCAAAAATCACCTTATTTCTATACCACCATATATAGTGAAGGATACATATAATAGATTTAAAGGAGGTATTGCTTATTTCCTTCATACTGTCTTCAAAGAAACTAGGAATACTATTAATACATTCATTATCAACTACTTTGGCTCTAACCCATATATATGGGTGTCATGAGAACACTTGTTCATATAGACTAGAATATAGTAGCAAAATTACACATACATGCACACATGTGTATTGCTTTGAACCAAGCTTGAGCCTCAACAATTATATATGAGTAATATTTGATCAAGTATGACTTGGATTACATGGTAGGTATTATACATAAATTCGAGTTTGTACAATTAATAGATATTTTACATATTCGAGAAAGACAATATTCAATCAAATACTATATCTACTCAATCACATCAGTAAATTATTCTTTCCTTATTGAAAAAACGTAAAGTTGTATGATAGAAAATCATTATGAGGATTCTATACTATAGATGCATAGCCTAGGAATTTATGTACATCACAACTTTGATTCCCTTCCATTTAGCTATGGTAGCTACTCCCAAGGAGCTATTTCCTCACTTCCAAATATTTAACACGTCCCTAACTACTCTATTACTGTTGTATGACCATCTCCATGCAACTGAGGATAGTCAAAGTTTTTCAACATTGTGATATGTTTCTTATACGTGTGAACGTTAACCCTTAGGGGGGGATACAACTCATATGAATACTAGATGGTTAGTATTTTTACTAAGTAAACCCAACTAATCCTATGTAGATCACATTGGGGGGAGATGAGGCGGGCACATGAGGTATGAACTGGAAGCCCATTGGAGGAAGAACCAATCTTAGGATCTCATGACCTATCAGAGGTCGAAGTGGGGGCTAGTGCTCTCCTAAATGAGAAAAAGATATAAAGATACGAACCTAGAGAGGATTCCAGTTATCCAAGCAGGTCCACGGTAGAAGCAATGAGCAATGGCCGAAGAAGCAATCCAGTAGGGTGACTGCGTAGCAGCAACGACGCCGAGCAGGGCGATTGGCGGCAAGGATGACCCAATGCGAAGGGCAGCAACCGTCAATGGTGGCAAGGAAAGAAGAACCTTAATGTCGAGGCATTTTCTGAAGGTGGAGGAGTGTGGAGGAACGGATGAGAGAATCGGGAGGGGGAGGGTTCAGTGGGTAGTTTGACGGAATTGAGGGGGAAAGGAGGTGGACTTCACCGCAAATAGGGTGCCCATAGCCGGGACTAGGTGATTGTTTTCATGAATTTTGATTGACGAATCATGAGTTTTAGAATGGAGGGAAGGATTATGAGATGGAGGGAAACATTTGGCATGGAGTTTTTGAGGGGGTGATTAGTGAATAATGTATTTGTGAGGGATTAGTGTCTATATATAATGCCTAATGGTGTTAATAACACGGTTGAGGGATTTGGTCGCAAATTTGAAGGGTGAGTCCTCACAAATAGATATCATTATTAAACATTTTTGATTCCTCATAAATGTTCTTCAATAATGGGAAAATTTTTACTAGTGTGTATAATATCTATCCATTTAGGATACAATAAGCAATATAACATCAACCAATGATTTCCATATTTCATCCTTATGAAAATACGCTACACGGCTGATTAAATTTTACAATCATACTTATGCCCTGAGGAAGTGAGATGTGCTGCTCAAATCCAACCTTCGGTTACGAAACCCAAAGTCGGTGCCATACAAGATCAAAGGAAGAGCAGGACTCCACGATCTCATTCATCTCGGTCAGTGCGAGACCACAAGTAGGACCGCAGTCTCTTACTTAAGTGACCTCAGTCACAAGGTTATCTCTCATAGGCTACCCATTCTCTAGCCCACCATGGTACATGTCCCGACGCTAGTAAATACTGAGCCATGAGTGAGTTCACCATGCTCTCTGAGCCATGAACGCATTCATGCTCTATCACACTGAGCCATGGGCCTATTTACCATGCTCTTATACATATCTTGAGTCTACAACCGAAGTTGCACTCTAATCCTCCTATTTTTGACTAGGAGAAACCCCGCATATTCAACAATATACGCTCCGGATTAACCAGCAGGAAAACCACTTTCACCATCACCAGCTACTGACGATGATGGATCTATGGCCAGGGATCTACATGATAATATTCCACTTGATTATTTAAGTACATTATCATATTCTTTTAGCATCAGTCAAGTTTTCAAACAAGAATTATTATGACAAATGCTACAAAGAATCTTGCAATACTTCTATCAAGTACTTTTCAAAACTTTATAAACCATTGGGATCTCAATCCCTTATCTCATTATTGGGAATTCACATCCCTCAACAATACCACCATCAATATCATCATCATGTTTACTGGATCTAGGTATTCAAACCCTTAGTTCATCACTAAACATGGTTACCACTATCAGGTAACCATTACCTCCAGGTCATCTGACCAAGGTATTCATGATACTTGTTACACAAGCATATCACATAGCTCACCACGCATATTCAACTTCTTGTTGTCACCTCTCACTAGGCAGAAAATAAAATAATGGCTCACAAGGCCCATTGACATTATAGCTCATACCTGGTTATGCTCATCATCTCATGATACCTGCATGGTTAGTATACTTGATAACAACCATATCAATTACATATCAACATTATGCAGTACAAAGATAACATCAATCTTCCCTCATTAGGGTTAGGGTTTCCCATCCTTATCAATTAGAGTTTCACATAACATCACCCTTTATTAGGGTTTCACATAACATCACCCTATATTAGGGTTTCACATAACATCACCCTATATTAGGGTTTCAGATATCATCACCCTATATTAGGGTTAGGGTTTCCCATCCTTCTCGATTAGGGTTTCATGATCACATTATCAAAGATCAAACTCTAATTCAAAACTCCATACATCTTGGAGAATGCATTGATATTACAATTAATATCCAAAACCTAATTCATTATTCCTCATGTCTAGAATTACATAATACCTTCATAAGTATTCAATTAAACTTATGTATTGTAATTTTCCTTATTGATTAGGGGTTCCATTCTCCATTGATTAGGGTTTTATGATTACCTCATTAATCCAAACCCTAAGTCAGTACTTCCACATATCTTGGAACACATAGCATTATTCAAGTATTAAATCATACTTATCATTGTTCCATGTACTTAGGAACGCACATCACCATCATACCTTATTCAGTTGACTTAACCTTTCATTAAATACATGCACCTATGCTTATCATAGTATATTGCATTTATCACTTTCATAGGCATCAAGTGATAGTCTTTCTAATTATACTAATCACCTAAGTACTTTAGAGGTACTTCCATTGAAATCAACCTTGAGATACTCTTCAACCACTTATGGGGTTATTAGTACTTACATGGTTTGAACCAATTGGACCTTCAAACGATTTTGGACCAATTGAACCTTCAAACGGTTTGAGACTGTTTAGACCTTCAAACGGTCTCGGTCTACACCTTCAAATGGTTTGAGTCCGTTTAGACCTTCAAACGGTCTTGGTCTACACCTTCAAACAATTTGAGACCGTTTAGACCTTCAAACAGTCTTGAAGATCGTTTAACCCTAAACGGTTTCAGACCGTTTGATCCTCAATCGATTTGAATATTAATTAACCCTAAATGGTTTGAGACCGTTTGATCCTCAAACGGTTTGAGACCGTTTGATCCTCAAACGGTTTGAGACCGTTTATTCCTCAAACAGTTTGAGACTGTTTGGTCAATTCAGAGTTGAAACCGTTTGGACCTAAATTAAGGTTTTGACATCAATAGATCTAGGGTTTTAAAACCAATTGAGCTAGGGTTATGAAATCAATTGAGTTTGATTGTTTGAAGTTATTAGGTCATGAGACCAATTGATCCTTGAATCCATTGAAACCGTTTGGTCTCTAACGGTTTGAAACCGTTTGACCTCTAACGGTTTTGAAACAGTTTGGTCACCAAACAGTTTGAAACTGTTTGGTCTCTAACGGTTTGAAACTGTTGACCAACAACAATTGAAACCGTTTGCTTTTGATAATCTTGAGGTGTGTGCTAAGATGATGTCATCATCATCAAGCTTCAGACCTCCAAATTCTACTATCATATATATGATGAATTCATCAATTATTCAAGAAGAGAATAAAAGATCAAGATCAACATATGATGATAAATTGAAATCAATAATAACAATGATGGGTTAAAGTTATATAACCCACCTTCAAAGTAGCTTCAAAGCTTCAAGCTTCTCATCTATAATGGTGAAAGAATCTCCTTCAACTATCCAAGGTTTGTCTCCAACTCTTTGGATGCAAAAGATAGCCAAGGTTGAGCATTGGATGGAAGAGAGAAGAAAATCAATGTTGAAATCCGATTTCAACCATCAATCCAAGTTTGAAGATGATCATGGAGCTTAACTTCAGCTTGGGGAACGTTTTCCTCCTGTTCCTAAGATCCTTGGTCATCTTACAAAGCAAGGGGAGAAAGTGGTTTGCAAAAATAGCCTTTCAAGTAGGGAGAAAATCGAGTACATATAATTGATTTTCTAGGAGAGAGAAAGTAGGAGAAAATTCATCCCCTTTCTTGCCACATGCCCCCTCCACTTCCTTTCTTACGAATCCAACTTCCTTTCCCTAAATATCCTCTCAATTATCCTTGAATTAAAAGCAACCACTTTAAGCACCTTAATCATTATAATACTATTATTCATTTTTAGTGGACATTACTTTTTAATTAACAAATGTGAGTGGATTTCTTCATCTAGTTAGGATATTTCGGTGCAACTCAAGGAATTTGGACGTCCTCCCACTATAGGATTTCAACCACAGCCTTTTTAGTTGATGGGCACTTCAATTAATATATTTATTTTTGCTACAAAATAAATTAGGGTTTCAATTATGCTTAAATCGTGATTATTTTATTATCAAGATTATCACTCCTCAAAAGTAGTTCAAAAAAGACGCCCCATTCTTTTTATTTTATCTAAATGATACCAATAAACAGTAGGGACACTATTGAAGTGGTATTTTACATATCCAACCCTAGATTTTGGGTAATTTGCAAATTACACCAAAACTAGCATTCAATACACAAGCATTACTCAAACAAGCTCCTTCTTGGAACTTAGGCTTGTGGAAGCCATACCTCAGCATAATTCTCATTCTTATGATGCTATAAATCTTGAGGAACATTTATCATGTAACATTTGCAAGGTAACCCCCTTAAATTGGGTAAATTGCACTTTAGTCCAAAATAGGTGAAATATTGTTTCAACATTATTCAAATAGGACCAAAATTGAAACAGAAGCCCTCCTTTAGTCTTAGTTACTCTTCAAAAGATAAAGACAAGAATCTAAATGATTTACTTAGCAAAACTTCTAGGGTTAAGACATAACCCAGGTGAGGGATGTTACACAATATACCTACTTTAATGAGTATATCTAAACTATAGCTGCTACATCTAATATGTTCCATTGCCACATATGATATGATTAAACTACTATAACTACTATGTTGGTGTTATTACTAACGTTACTTATTACATCTAAAGAAATCAGATCATGTTCCTTACCATAAATCTGCTAAGCACATGCAATCCTACATGTTGGTCCTAATCACCATAGAGGGATCTCCGTTGTTGGAGGTCCTGAGGTGATTAGGGCCATAATCAACCTAAAACTTAGCATTATCATGGAATTGGCAGGAAGAACACGACCATCTCGAGCATAAAAAACCCACCCACAATTAAAAATCACTCTTTTTCAAAATTTTAGCTTTTGTTATTATTTTTACAATCCTGAAATGCTCTTTTATCCTCTACAAGAAAGCATCTTGATACCATTATATTGGGTGAGATGGGGGTGTTAATCCCACCCCACTCGTAACAAGAACTCTTAATTTGATCTCTAGATTTGTTCTTTATTTCCTATTTTCTTACAAATCTGACTTGGATAACCACTCAGATTTATGTTGTGGCTTCAATGATTTACTTTGTTTTCCCTCATATTCAATATACAATGGGGTGGTGACTCCAAATGCCCATATTATTCATGTGATGTTTCATTACCTGAAAAGGTAGAGTTTTCCCTACATATCTCTATTGTGGATACTTTTTTGGAAAATAGCATGTTGAGAGGTAGGATGAAGAATAGTAGGAAGTGATAAAATGATTACCATAAGGGATGCAAATTTGACAGCTTATTAAAATGTGAAGAATTGATATGTGTCATAACTCTTCTATAGTACTATAATATAAATCCATGCACATATTGTGTCTATACTACAATTACAATAAGGATTAGTTCAATACATTTTGGTTTATCAATTTAATACCACCAATCAAACAACTACAACGTGTTAGCACATCCATGTTTTTCCGCACAAAGGATTTTATCAAAGAACAAGTTAGCACGTCGATGTATATATCTTATGTTAAACAGACTAGTTGGAGAATGTATGCTTCTAGAAAACTCTACACCTATCAAACGAAATCTTAATTAGTTTTTACAATGAGATCATTGAGCAACTTCGATTGTGTTGGGATGTGAATTCATGTATCTGATAGAGCTCTACTTATTGATAAACAAATAGGACTGGAGAACACGTCACACAAATGTAGATGATTTAGAAAGCATTGTGGCTCAAGATAAAATGAGAAATAATCAATAACAAACTCCATTTATGACTCCTATATATCTGTGTGGATATACCATTAAGTAATTAAAGGACAAATTAGACTCTTGATCTTGTTTCTAGAGTTAGGGTAAGGATTAGTCACCGTCAGTGGGAAGCAATAATTTTTCTCTCTTCTTGGAGTATCTCTAGGGAAGCCAATTTGTCATCATTAATGACTATATCTTCCGCATAGCTAATGCAATCCTTGTCCATAATTCTCACTTTCCTATTGCTTAAATTTTACTAACATAAGCACCCGCCACAAGGGAACTGTCACAGAACCGGAATCCAATCCCATGAACCAAACAAATACCACAGACAACATGCAAATGTGTGAAATTCTTAGCATACATGAATAGATAAAAAGATAAAGGCACCACCATAACCTTATCATTCAATAATCTTATTAAAAAAACATCCTTTTACTTCATGATTTCAGTTACAATTTGAGAGTACAATTTACATAGGTCTGGTCATGTACACTAGGGATCTTACAACAAGAACACCTGACATAGCTCACCAAGCCCATCAACTTCTAGCCATCTTTGAACCTATAAATGCGTGAAACAAGGCGGGTCAAGCACACAAGGTGTCGAGTATATTGCTAAAAGATACATATAAATAATCTTTGCATAGTTTTAAAAGATTTGCAGAAGTAAACGAGCAAGAAACATATCACATGTTAAGTGCTTAGCAAAATGAGATCTCATGTTTTATGTCATTTTGCTCCAATTATACCATCATATCATGTATTCATAAGGCCTTTGATCAACTTTAGATTGGAAGGATCCGTAAGGGTGCTCAAGATTAGCTAAGCCTTCTATACGTGAGGGACCTCGAGGCCATTGCCAAGAGCTAACCCTGTTTCAACATTGTATAATGGAGTTTCTATATTATGTTTGCAAGTTATAAAACCACGATACGAGACAAACATTGAGTACATACTAGAATACTACATGTCAATATTTGAGCAAGTAAACAAGCATACATATGTATCAAATTTCAAGCAAGAAAGCCATAATCATATAATTATTTAAAGCTCGTACCTGATTTTATAGATTTCAACTTAACTTAGAAAAGACCATCTAGCCACAAGCATCACCTGATTAAGCACAAGATTACATACATGCATTAAATTCTCATCACTAACCCTAATTATATTCATTTTAGGGTTTTGGACAAGTTAGGTTCAATGTCGCTTATTGATACATGATATGAAATTTTATCAATCTAGGGGTCATCTAAAAGGTGTGGTTCAAGCTTTGTGTCCTTTGGAGGTTCCATGCATTTTATATGACCACTACAATATCTATGTTCCTCGTGTACATAACAAGGTCAAAGAGTCATAATATATCAAGAAGGGTTGTAGCTTGAAAAGTCATGAGATCCAAGCATAAGATATGGTTTAGGTCGGCAAGAGTACAACATTAGAAGCATATCCAAGTTGGGTGGATGTCCCCAAGATCTATACATCAAGGTCCAACAGGTCAATATATACAACATGCATTCCCAAGTCAACATATAAGGCCTATGTGACAAGATCCAATCATTGAACAAAAGGGGGTATACCTTAGGCGTGTAAGTCACAAGACATCACAAGATAACTAATTTTAGAGCTCTATAAGAGATGGATCCACGAAAAAGGTCAAACCCATCATTAGTTCAAGTTATAACCAAACATTCACATAAATGGGCATATACATGTGCTAGGTGTCCAATGAATCAACCATAAAAAGAATGATATAAGGGGATGATATTAATTCAAAATGAGAAAAAGATCACTAATTTCAAGTGTGATCAAGTATTTGGTGCCTTAGGTAGCAAGATTAGCATTAAGTGTACAAAATGCATCATTAGAGTCCAAACAAGGCATATATCTAGAAAGAGATTCATTCATGATCAATAGGGTGATTGGGACCCTCATATATCTCAAACATGCAACAAAGATACTGATTAGATGAGAAAAAGGGTAAAAGTGCACTAAAGGCTCAAGTTTCATCACTATTATGCACTAGATATAGTCAAACATGGTCAAAGATTGTATTTTATAAAAATAGGAGAGGTGGGAGAATGTTCAGGTCATAAAACCAATTTTAAGTTGTAAATCTTCTCGAGAGGATCAATTTGATATATAGATTCGTATTATTTGGCCAAGGAGGGTGGAAGTTATGCATTTTGGAAGATTTCAATGGAAAACTTAGGAAAAGGGGGTCATGCGTTACCATATTATTCATGGGGTCCTGCTGGCCGTTTGATTTTGATCGAGCGGCTTCTGTACACACACTTGGCTGGGTGCCCGCTCCTTGTTCTGCGGTTCCAAGACATCGGTTGCCGCTCCAGGGGAGGGTCCGCCGCGATTCCCCGCGTGTCCAAACCGCCGTCCACCATGAGAGAGAGGAAAAGGGAGAGGAGAAGGCGTGTGAGATCGGGATCGTTGACCTGGGAACTATCACGACCGCTTGCATCGAACGACATACGCTCGCCTCCCCTTTCTTGCACCGCCGCCCGCAAGCAGCGGCTAGGGCTCGTCGGAGCTCCAGAGGTGGCGAGAAGGGAGTCCTACGTAGGGCTCGTGAGGATTCAGTTCACCTTCGGAAAGATGTTGTCTGGCCGCAGGAGATCAAAAGAGACCAAGATAGCAATCAAACAACATCAGTGGTCAAATACAAGTCGAGACTCGTAGGATCTGACCCGATTAGGGGGTGCTCTGGCGATTGACGAGGTGATCGGCGAGGCGATCCCGTGGCGGCGGTCTGCTTGCGAGAGGCATGGAAGGCGAGGAAGGGGACTCTGAGAAGAAGACGGATGATCAGCAGCAGGTCCCTCTGGGAAGCAGGAGGAGAAGGTCCTTCAGAGATACCCTTCTGGAGACCTTGGGGAAGCAAATCGATCAAACGACTGGAAAGGAGCTGGATCTAGAAGAAGGAGACATTATCGTCGACAAATCGGGTGGCGTGCTCTATTAGATTCTCAGAGAAGGCCAATCTCATTCTCTCTAGGCCTTGGAAATTTGCTGTGATTATCAGAATGGTTGATAAGGTAATTCCGTATCCAGTGCTGCGAGCGAGACTGAGAAGTTTTTGGAGACCAACAGGACCGTTTAATATGGTGGATGTAGAGAATGGGTTTTTTGTGGTGCAGCTGTCAAATGAGGTCGATTACAACATGGTGTTGTTGGAAGGTCCTTGGACTATCTATGGAGATTATATCGTCACAAAGCCGTGGTGTAAGAGATTTGATCCAGAGGACCCGATGCACAGGACTGCAGTAGTGTGGGTAAGAATACCCAATCTGCCGCTGGAGCTATATGATGAGAGGGTGATGAAGATAATTGGGAATCTGATTGGCAACACAAGAAGGGTGGACATCAACATTAAGGAACAACAGAGAGGGAGGCTCACAAGGATTGCTGTGGAAATTAATCTTAATAACCCCTTGGTTTCGGACATCTATATTGAAGGGAAGAGATATGGAATTATGTATGAAAACTTACCGAGAATCTGTGAGAAGTGTGGAAAGATAGATCATGAAACTTCTAACTGTAAAACAGGACAAGGGGAAAAGGAACCGGAGAAACAGTTTGGAAGTAGAGAAACTACTACTTCGAAAAAGATCCCTGTTATGGAGTGTGATAAAGAAGAAGGAAACAATGAGAGAGCTGGAGAGGAGGAGGAAGTAAAGAAATACAAGTATGGGGAGTGGATGATCGTCCCACCTAGACATAGAAGGAGGAGACAGGAAGTCCAAGGGAAACAAAGTAATGAACAATTGCAGAATAAAAATCTCTTTGAAGCTTTGAATGGAATGAGTGGAGGGGAGGAAGTGACTCAGAGCGAAGGTAGAAACGTCTTTACCATTCCAACAATAATACCCAGAAAGTTTGGTATGACTCTAGGAAGAAAAAAAGCACAGGACCTCTATCAAACAGAATCCCACTCCGTAACATTTCTAACCAAAGTGGAGAAAATGGGAAAGAGGACAGGAGTCTTGGAAATTCACACACCAAATCGCAAGTGGAGGGGGATCAAATTGTGGCCAGCAATGAGAAAGTTTGGAATAGCTGGGAGAAGTATTTCAAACAGGATTCTGAAAACACGGGGAGATCTATTTGGAAGGAATGGACTAATACAGCGGGTAACTTCGCTTTCTCAGCAAATGATCCAAGAAAAGACGCAGATGCAAGCTTAGCAAACAAGAGAAGGCACTTTATCAGCTGGGAAAAGCAAAACTCTACAAGGAAGCAAAGGACTGAGAGGAATGAAGCGGAAGTTAATGCTGGAAAAGATGTTGAAGGAGAGGAGGTGGTTCTGCGAATGGAAGGTAATGATGACTCTGTGGCTTGTGTGGTAGAAGACGGTTCCACATGTATATAGTTTTATGTCTGCGAAGATTTTTGTTTGGAACTGCCACGGTATCAAGAAGAAGAGAAGAAGAGATGTGTTAAGGGATTGGGTGAATAAGTATAAACCAGAGGTGATTTGTCTGGTTGAGCCACAGATTAGTGGAAGTCAGGCAGAGGTTGTTATTAAGAAGCTTAAGTTCAATAACTCACATAGAGTTGAAGCCCTTGGTAAATCTGGGTGCATTTGGGTGCTTTGGAATGAGTCCAATTGTAATGTGGAGGTCAAGCATAATCACAGGCAATTCTTACATATTACCATTGATTTTTTCTGGATGAAGTGGAGTGTGACGGTGGTTTATGGAAGTCCTAATCCAAGGATAAGGAGATGGTTATGGTCAAGACTTGCACAACTAAAGAATGGGGTGAGGGGTCCTTGGGTGGTGATAGGGGATTTTAATGCGGTTACTAGCCCAGGAGAAAGGAAGGGGTGTACTACTTTTAATAAAAGAGATGCTGAGGAGTTTGTAGATATGATGAGTTACTGTCAGCTTATGGAGATTAGCTATTCGGGAACTGACTACACCTGGAGAAGGAAGAAAGCTCATGCCCGGTTGGACAGAGCCTTATGTAATGACTGTTGGAATGAACAACACCCGGGAGGCTATGTCCAACATTTACCCCGATTAGGTTCTGACCATTGTCCCCTGCTGTTATCAGTGATCATGAGTAATATTTGGAAATTGTATTATTTAAAATTCCAAGCAGCTTGGGTCCTGCATGACAAGTTTAGCGATTTTGTCAGGAATAATTGGAATACCGAAGCTGATTTTGAAGAGGCTTTAGCTCAGTTCTGTTTTGCTGTTAAAAATTGGAATAAATATATTTTTGGCAACATTTTTCGTAGGAAGGATATGGTGATGAATCAAATTGAGGAGATTCAAGATGTGCTCGCCAAAGATTATGATGAGAAGCTAGAGGCTGTTGAATATAAGCTACAGGAAGATTTGGAAGATGTGCTATCACAAGAAGTGTACTGGGCTCAGAAGGCTAAGGATAACTGGTTAACTTTAGGAGACCGGCACACCTCATATTTCCATGCACTTTCAAAGATAAAAATCAGACAAACGGTGAGAAGAATCAAGGACGAGGAGGGTGTCTGGCAAGATGATGATGATGTGGTTAGAGATATTGTGTTTAAGCACTTTAAAGATATGTTTGAGACTAAAGGGGACTATGAAGTACTTCCGGTCAGGGCTCAGTTCAAGCAGTTATGTGGGCAGGATTTTGTGGATATGAAACGCATTCCTACGGAGAAAGAGATTTTGGATAATATTTTAGAGATGGGCAAGTTGAAGGCACCCGGACCTGATGGGATCCTTGCCATTTTTTATCAGTCTCAATGGAAGGTGGTAGGAAATTCAGTTACTAAGCTCGTTCAGGGTATCTTTAAATCTGGTTATGTTAAGAGAGAGATGGTCAAGGCTCTTATGGTGCTCATTCCAAAAACCAGTAATCCAAATAATTGTAATGAACTCAGACCCATAAGCTTATGTAATGTGATCTATAAGGTTATTGTGAAAGACTGGACTTCTGGCTTAATTTCGAGGACGGAATTTCTTTTAAGGTGTGTAGGATGTGATGGAGTGGACTTTTAGAATCCTAAATGTCCAACGACATAAGTGAAATAATATGGTTGAGTTATATTAAGAGTTCCAAGCTTTCAACAAAGTAGGTGTGTTGATGTGAGGTTGACATCATGTTTAAGATATCCCTTTAATGTCTTCTTGAGGAATTTATTAGAATGATCAAATAGATGAGTTTTAACACCAAATTGGAGTAGAATGTACCTTGAGAGGTAAGGAAACTATGATCAAAATTTGGTGGCAATTGGAGTATCCTAGATGAAGTTACTAAGGTTTGAATGTGGTGAAATATTTGACATTATTGATGATGTATAGAACTAAGTTGGTGAGCAATATAATGTGTTGCACGCCCCTTTAGTTGGGTGGGCTGCGTTGTCCGATCCTACCCTTTAATAAACAATCTAGTGGCTAGAAGTGCCGACTTAAGTGCGCCGCGGATAAGCTCATGTGGAGGACTGACTCTAACCATTGGATGGGAGATCAATGATCGCTGAGTGATCCCTTACTTATAGTATGGACCAAACTTACGAGCAGTTGTTGCTGCGGATCTTCCTCACCTCCACTCCTCGTAAACGTGGCCTGAGAAACCGAGATGAGGGAGCAGTTATCTAAGAATCGACGAGCCCTATACTAGAACCCCAAACACGTATGTCTTGAAGAACAGATGAGAGGGAACCACCTCCTCCTTCCCATTGCTTCTCCTTTGCGGTATACAGACAAGAAGAAGGAGAAGATGAGGGTAAAAGAGAGGCCGCAGCAGATACCCAAGTAGAGTTATGAAAATCTGGAGATCATATGAGATAAGCCATGCACCCTCAGTCCTTCCCGAGGTGGTGGCGCAGCTCAGTGAGGTGGTCCTTGGTGGAGTTAATGGCGGCCGTGAGATAGAGTCTCACAGCGGGAGGCTGATGCATGCCAGTGCCGAGGAGGAGGCGGTTCTGCTCGCTTGCTCCACCATGGAAGCAGTAATTCTGGCGAGTTCGTCGAATCGCGAGGAGAAGCAGAACCTTGCCGCGACGGCGCTTGAGAGCAGGCCGGCGAACATGAGCAGGCGATTATGCGGCGTCGGGCAGAAGAACTGGCAAGCCAGCCAACTCAGAATGGGAGGAGAAGAGGCAGCCAGTCGTTGCCTTGGCTGCAGCGGCTTTATGCGGCGGGATCCTTGGCAGGTGAAGGAGGTCGCGAGAAGGAGAGGTCGGTGTCTCTGTTGCCTTGCTTTCACAATGACGCTAAGGCATGTGGCGGCATAGCTTTGTGGCTACGCAGAGGTGTTGAAGGTTGATCGCTCACTGGAGCAGAGGAGCATATACAACTGTGGGCATCGTGTGACGCCGGGAGCAGATGCACGCAAGCGGCGGCGGCGTTTCACGGAAACAGAGCCACACAACGCGACTGGCGCTGGACGCGTGAAGAAGAAAGAACGCGATCGAGAGAGGAAATGAGGAGGACCGGGACTGCAGATAGAACGAGACGCAACCCCAAGCAGAATCGACCCAAAAGCAGATCTAGTGAACCGCCGGTTCAGTGCGGGCCAGGAGCTGGAGGCCGTGCCCTTGCTGGCCACGTGGCACTCCCGGAGAGGTCGAAAAGGTAAAAATCTCAGTAAATGTTCAGTTTTTAATTAATTTGTAGTAAATAGCTTGATCATTAGAAAAATACAAACAAGGTACCGTTACTCTCAGAAAAATGCGTAGAACAAGATGGAAGCTTAATATCAGGCTTTTGACGAACTAATATCAGAGTAATCATGTAAGATGTAAAATGGTCTTTTCATGCATAATAAATAATAAACAAAGACCTAAAATTATGGAAAAATGTCAGTAACTCCATAATAATGTTTTTAACCCATATGATGTCTGTAATCATGATGTTGATGAACAAAAGCATGTAATTTACTTCATATGGCTAATTAGGGCTAATAACCCTAAATTAAATGTATTAAATACATTAATGATCATTAAATAATGATCATTAAATGTATTAAATACATTAATGATAATTGAATAATAGATTCCAGCTTCAAATCCTTAAGGTGATAAAGGGTCATGTTTTTAATTTTCCTAAAGAGGATTATCTTACTTTCAATGATAAGAAGAATGTCTCGTTTAGGCTTATCTGGGACTGTATTAGAAACAAGAATGCCAAAGATGATCATTTTTTCTGGATTTGGAGAATCAAGACTCATATGCGTGCTAAGATTCATCTTTGGAAGGCTCGGCATAATAAGCTTCCTACGTCTGATTATTTGAGGAGATGTGGTATTCCACTTCCTTCTATTTGCTTTCTCTGTATGAAGGGCTATGAAGATACGAACCATATTATGTTTGATTGTGAGTTCATCTCAAATCTCTGGGCTTTGGCATCTTGTTTCCTGGGGAATGTCAATACTCCTAAATCTTGGAGTGATATGTGTAAGTATGATTCTCAAGTCAATGACTCCCTCTGCAGTCTCTTATATTATCACACTTGGTGTGAAAGGAATTCTAGGGTTTATGAGGAGAAGTTCAAAGATGTGGGAACCATTTGGAAGATCATTTTCTCTGAGCTGAATATTTTTCATTCGATCTTGAGTACTATTGAGACTTGAGTCTCTTCTGATGATGTTGCTGTGGTTTTTGTCTTGTTCTGGCTTGAATGGTTGAGTTTATCCTCTGGGAGTGGCAGAACTCTTTCAAGCTGGTCGGTTCAGTGTGCTTTCTTGTTCTTTCTGCTCTGGTCCCTGCTGGATGGTTTGGGGTGGTTTTCGGTTGGTTGGTTGGGCTTGAATGGCAGAGCTTATCCTTCGGGAGTGGCAGAGCTCTTTCAAGCTTGGGTTGCGTGCTGGCCTGCGTTTAGGTTTTTTGCTCCTGTTGCTGGTTTCGGTATGATGGCTGTGATGTTGCTGAGCTTATCCTTCGGGAGTGGCAGAGCTCTTTCGTGCTTGAGTTGAGAATTTTTCTTGCGGGAGTGGCAGGAATCTTTCAGCTGGTTCAGTGTGCTTCTTGTTTAGATGGAGTGATGGTTTCTTCTTTGCTGCTCTGGTCTTGAGCTTTTTCTTACAGATATCTTTTTCTTTATGTTCTGTTGGTTATCCACCTTCTGAGGTTGATGTGCTGCTGGCTTTCTTGGATGTCTCCTATGCTGCTGGGTTATCATTGCTGATGCTGTGTTGCTGCTTCGATGGTTTCTCTTCTTCTGGATGCTCCCTTCTCTGGCTTGAATGGTAGAGTTTATCCTGCGGGAGTGGCAGAACTCTTTCAAGCTGATCAGTGTGCTCTTGTTCTAGTTGAAGTGTTGGTTCCTTTGTCCTGCTCTGTCCTTGGGGCGTGCTGGTTTGAGTTGTTTTCTGCTGAAGCTTCTCTGCTGATCTGTGTTGGTTGGGCTGGCATGCTGTTATGTTTTGGCTTCTGCTGGTGGTTTTGATGGTGTGCCTGCGGTTGATTTCTTGTTGCTGCTGTTGGACTAAGTAATGTTGGCTGTAACTAAGTGTTTGTACAAATCTAAGTGTCTGCTGGTTTCAGTAATGATGGTTGTAACTAAGTGCCCACGCTTGGTTTTGCTGCTGTTGCGTTTGGTTTCTTGTTGCTGCTGCTGGTTTCTGTTTTGATGGTTGCTCCTCGTTGTTTAGTGATGGATGAGATATCTTTGATGCTTTGCTGTACAGCTGTTGAGGTTGCTGTTGGGTTCCCTTTCCTTTGTTCTGTGGATGATCTGATGCTGGGCATCTCGGAAGCTTCTACTGATGGTTCTCTTTAGTTGTTGCTGCTTTGTCATGGATAGGCTGATGTGCTGTTTAGTTTGGTTCTGCTGGTGCTCTTGCTGGTGTGCCTGTGCTAAGGCTATCTACTGATGCTGCTGTTTCTGTTGTTATGGTTGAAATGATGCTAGTTGCTCCCCTCTTCCCGATGATCAGTGATGGTTGTGAGTTTCTTTTGTTGCTCTGTTGTTCGGTTGGTGATACTTCCTGAATGATCTTTTGTGCTCGATCAAGCTTCTTTTCTTCTCTTCATGCTGGTTGCAAGCTTTGGTTCTTTTAGTGTGGCTTGAATGGATGAGTTTATCCTGCGGGAGTGGCAGAACTCTTTCAAGCACCCTCTCTCTGTGGTTGGTTGGTTTTCGCTGGAAGTGATGTCTATCTCCAGTTGATGTCAGCTGCTGCGGTTCCATGAAGGCTCAGCCTTTCTTTTTTTGTGGCTCCTTTATCTTATCTCCTCTCCTGTTGTGAGCTTTTGGTTGATTTCTTTTGATGTATAGATAGTTAGTTTCCCTTTTTTGAGTTGGTTTCACTTTGGAATCAACAAGTTTTGTAAAGACACTTAAAGCAAAAATGAAAAAAAAGCAACAGGAGTTTTGGCCGACCAAAAAAAAATAATGAAATTCACAGAGTAAGCTTATATCAGTATATGGAACCTCAGTTTTAATTATGAGATCATCATGATGAACAAAATCCATGTTATATGAAGATGAATCTTAATGCATGTTATAAAACCCTAATCTAGGTTAATGATGTAACCTAGGGTTAATATGTGCATAAAAAGGATTTGGAACCTAATGTTCAGATGATGAACTTTGATAATGAGATGTAATCTGGGAAATGACATCAGTGAGATAATCAAAAGATAAGAATGCAAGTAATGATGAGAATATCCTATGAGTTAAGTCAAACCCTAAAATGGACATAAGTAGGGTTGAGAGGATGAGAATCTGATGATAGTATATGATCTTGTCTTAATCAGGTTTAACCAAGGATATAGTTGACATCAGCAATATGTGGTATAGATATGTGATTAGTATATCTCTTGATCAAGGTACGCCATTACCTCTTACTTGGCTTATTATACAATATGCTTGTGTTATATGCATAGTAAAATACTTGGCATATGGTATTGGATGAAATGATTGTTCTTGTATGATATGTTGGTTGGTTTTCTATACTTACTGCTATGAACACATGAAACATAAGATATCAGATCCATCATATGATAGCACTAAACTCTTTGGTAGTACATTGCATTGAAGTGATCTCAAACTCTTTGGTAGTAGATCACATGTGTTAGATCTCAAACTCTTTGGTAGTAGATCATAAGGCCTAAAAACATCAAAGCCCTTGGGGGCAGATGTACGAGATATATGATGGAAATGTGATTAAAAAAATGTGTTCTCTTTTGTTAATGAATATCTTTGTGCAAATATACACTTTTCTTATATTCTTCTATTACTGCCAAGTATATTAGTTTTATCTTATTGCCAAGATATGATGAGAGGTATATAAAAGACACGTAGGCGTACTCAGTACAATATTCTTGAATATTGTGTGACGTGTACCACATGTAATCTTTTTGTTTAGGTTGTGGTTTTTCTCTTGGAGATCCAGGATAGTTGCGAGTTGTATAGCGAGCTGATGTACATGTGGACATATTGTCTTAAGATCCTGTAGTTTGGTGGTAGTACATGTACATGTATATGTATAAGTTTGTTGTTCAATATGTAATATCAAATGTAGTAACAATTCATGTTGTAATTATATGTTGAATGGTGAACATGTGTTGTGGTTTGTTTATTGTTCATGTATATGTGCTACTGTTGTTTCCTTATGACTTCCTCTGATTTTCTTCTTCTTAGCCTAGTGTGAGATGTTTAAATTGGGATTCTCACTGAGGTGAGGGTTTTAGTTTGGACGTCGCACATCAGACTAAGTTTTAGAAAATCCAGGGACGTCACAGGTGGTATCAGAGCATGAACAATAGCAAAGCCTGACAATTGCTCATTATGCAACTCAAAACTAAAGAACCTTGAACCATAATAATCTTTAGGGTTAGATTAGTCGTCTTTTAGAGACTAGATCTGACCTAGCCTCTAGGTTAGCACCTAGATGTCCGAAAACTAGGTCTAGACTGGTGCTTGTTGAGTAGCAAGTCCTTAGATGTCGTTCTTTCCTTGTGGTGCAGCGATATGGGACGTTGCACTATTTGGAAATGATGTGCATCAAGGGAAGAGAAATCCTAGACATATAGCGCTCATTGTCTAGGATAGCTACACTAGTCTACACCATGTTCTCACCCTTTTTACTAGTTTTCATGACACTGGATTCTCTACTATGTGTGGGACACTCATTTCTGGTTTTGGTTTTTGATTCCAAACGGATCGAACCTCGATAGTTTTCTCTGACGCTTGTTTTATCGGAGAAAAACTATATAATATTTTATTATGTATATGTATTACAAAAATGTGTCCCCACACATGTACGAGTAGGAGGTGGTCATGCAACCCAAGTGAAAGTGATGACATCAGTCTAGAAGAGAGTGTCGTTCGAGATTAGATGTCTAGAGCCTTGTTTGGGACATATGATAGATGGAATAGATGATATAAGTTTTGATGATATGATGTAAGTCTTATATAGATGATATAAGATAGTTTGTGATGATATATGTTTCTTTGAGGATGTAAGTTCAGTTTGAGGTTTTGAGATAAGTTTTGATGATGGAAGTATGCATTCTTTTATGAGATAAGATATTCTAAGTTGAGACTAAGTTGTGAGTCAGCATGAACCTCAGTCTCTTTTACGAAGGAGGACCTCTAGTATTAGGACCAATTTTGGGGTTAGCTCAAGAGAGAGCGAGACCCACAGGGAGAAGGTCAGAGAACCTAGACTCCACGATATGAGATATGTTATGTCCTAAACTAGACTACTCCTGGGTGATTGAGATGAGTTTCTTTATGCATGATTCATATAGCCTTGTTGAACCATAGATGTCCTTGGGAGGACCAAACTCTAGAGACAGAGAGAGGCTGGTTACATATGCATATGTGAACATGAAAATGAGTGTCTGCCATCTGGGTGAGGGAGAGAGCCCAAGACCCTGGAGGAGGTAGCTATGTTAGTTTCTGAGAAGCCTCGTGCTCGGGTTGGTGGTTTCCCCCATAGGAATCTAGTGGTGTATATAAGAGAGTTTTGGGTAAGGATGTTGTATGGTTAGAGACCTATGAAGAGTATGTCTTAGCATGTTTTGGTCTGTGCTTATGTGGCTAGAGCTTTGAGCTATCACTAGTACCAATGAGGTAATCCGAGAACCCTAGGTTAATAAAGGGAAGATGAAGTTGTGTTGTAAGATACTCATAGAGATGAATGAGCTCAGAGAGATTGAGCATGGCACTACCCTCATGATATGCGACATGAGAACCTCAGTTGGACTAGATAAAAGTTTTGATATATGTTTGTCAAGTCACTCATATAAGTTTGTTAGCACAACCATGATATACTGTATGTAAGGATGTGATCTAATCTCAAGATGCGATATGTAGACATGATACGATGAAAATGTCGTAATGGTTTAATAGATCTTTTTTGATAAATGGTTAACCATATACATGAATAATGATGATAATGTGACAGTGTTGGTAATCTTGTGATGAAATCACTAGTAAATGTTGCAATTTATTATGAGTAATGAAATAAGATCATATGAATGAAACATGTACATGAGGTGTTAATCTCAGTGCTTAATAAAGATGAAAAATATAATTTGACAGTTAGCACAACATAATTCTTATGACACCTTGATGTATGAGTTAATCTTATTAACTCCTTTAGAACATGATAATATGATGTGGGAACCCTAATTCATGGACAAAGATAAGGATGAAATTCTAACATATGAGATATGTAATGACATAACCAGAGTTTCTAAACCCTTGTTTCTATCCTTATAAAGGGGTGATTCACCCTAGATGTTGTAAATCATTCTGGTAGCTTGGATATAGTTCTAGAACTTTTTCTTATGGATATGTTGCACCGAAGGTAGTATCCTAATATGGATGAAGGCAAGATAAGGTTTTCCCTGGAAGTATGAGTATGGTTTACTTTCGAGGATGAAAGTTTTTTTAAGATGTATATGATGTGAAAGACTGGACTTCTGGCTTAATTTCGAGGACGGAATTTCTTTTAAGGTGTGTAGGATGTGATGGAGTGGACTTTTAGAATCCTAAATGTCCAACGACATAAGTGAAATAATATGGTTGAGTTATATTAAGAGTTCCAAGCTTTCAACAAAGTAGGTGTGTTGATGTGAGGTTGACATCATGTTTAAGATATCCCTTTAATGTCTTCTTGAGGAATTTATTAGAATGATCAAACAGATGAGTTTTAACACCAAATTGGAGTAGAATGTACCTTGAGAGATAAGGAAACTATGATCAAAATTTGGTGGCAATTGGAGTATCCTAGAGGAAGTTACTAAGGTTTGAATGTGGTGAAATATTTGACATTATTGATGATGTATAGAACTAAGTTGGTGAGCAATATAATGTGTTGCACGCCCCTTTAGTTGGGTGGGCTGCGTTATCCGATCCTACCCTTTAATAAACAATCTAGTGGCTAGAAGTGCTGACTTAAGTGAGCCGCGGATAAGCTCATGTGGAGGACTGACTCTAACCGTTGGATGGGAGATCAATGATCACTGAGTGATCCATTACTTATAGTATGGACCAAACCTACAAGCAGTTGTTGCTGCGGATCTTCCTCACCTCCACTCCTCGTAAATGTGGCCTGAGGAACCGGGATGAGGGAGCAGTTATCTAAGAATCGACGAGCCCTATACTAGAACCCCAAACACATATGTCTTGAAGAACAGATGAGAGGGAACCACCTCCTCCTTCCCATTGCTTCTCCTTTGCGGTATACAGACAAGAAGAAGGAGAAGATGAGGGTAAAAGAGAGGCTGCAGCAGATACCCAAGTAGAGTTATGAAAATCTGGAGATCACATGAGATAAGCCATGCACCCTCAGTCCTTCCCGAGGTGGTGGCGCAGCTCAGTGAGGTGGTCCTTGGTGGAGTTAATGGCGGCCGTGAGATAGAGTCTCACAGCGGGAGGTTGACGCATGCCAGTGCCGAGGAGGAGGCGGTTCTGCTCGCTTGCTCCACCAACAGTAATTCTGGCGAGTTTGTCGAATCGCGAGGGGAAGCAGAACCTTGCCGCGACGGCGCTAGAGAGCAGGCCGGCGAACATGAGCAGGCGATCATGCGGCGTCGGGCAGAAGAACTGGCAAGCCAGCCAACTTAGAATGGGAGGAGAAGAGGCAGCCAGTCGTTGCCTTGGCTACGGCGGCTTTGTGCGGCGAGATCCTTGGCAGGTGAAGGAGGTCGCGAGAAGGAGAGGTCGGTGTCTCTGTTGCCTTGCTTTCACAACGACGTTGAGGCATGTGGCGGCATAGCTTTGTGGCTACGCAGAGGTGTTGAAGGCTGATCGCTCACTGGAGCAGAGGAGCACGTACAACTGTGGGCATCGTATGACGCCGGGAGCAGATGCACGCAAGAGGCGGCGGTGTTTCATGGAAACAGAGCCACACAACGCGACTGGCGCTGGACGCGTGAAGAAGAAAGAACGCGATCGAGAGAGGAAATGAGGAGGACCGGGACTGCAGATAGAACCAGACGCAACCCCAGGCAGAATCGACCCGAAAGCAGATCTAGTGAACCGCCGGTTCAGTGCGGGCCAGGAGATGGAGGCCGTGCCCTTGCTGGCCACGTGGCACTCCCGGAGAGGTTGAAAAGGTAAAAATCTCAGTAAATGTTCAGTTCTTAATTAACTTGTAGTAAATAGCTCGAGCATCAGAAAAATACAAACAAGGTACTGTTATTCTCAAAAAAAGCGTAGAACAAGATGGAAGCATAATATTAGGCTTTTGATGAACTAATATCAGAGTAATCATGTAAGATGTAAAATGGTATTTTCATGCATAATAAATAATAAACAAAGACCTAAAATTATGGAAAAATGTTAGTAACTCCATAATAATGTTTTTAACCCATATGATGTCTGAAATCATGATGTTGATGAACGAAAGCATGTAATTTACTTCATATGGCTAATTAGGGCTAATAACCCTAAATAAAATGTATTAAATACATTAATGATCATTAAATAATGAAATTCACAGAGTAAGCTTATACCAATATATGGAACCTCAGTTTTAATTATGAGATCATCATGATGAACAGAATCCATGTTATATGAAGATGAATTTTAATGCATGTTATAAAACCCTAATATAGGTTAATGATGTAACCTAGGGTTAATATGTGCATAAAAAGGATTTGGAACCTAATGTTTAGATGATGAACTTTGATAATGATATGTAATCTGGGAAATGACATCAGTGAGATAATCATAATATAAGAATGCAAGTAATGATGAGAATATCCTATGAGTTAAGTCAAACCCTAAAATGGACATAAGTAGGGTTGAGAGGATGAGAATCTGATGATAGTATATGATCTTGTCTTAATCAGGTTTAACCAAGGATTAGTTGACATCAAGAATATGTGGCATAGATATGTGATTAGTATATCTCTTGATCAAGGTACGCCATTACCTCTTACTTGGCTTATTATACAATATGCTTGTGTTATATGCATAGTAAAATACTTGGCATATGGTATTGGATGAAATGATTGTTCTTGTATGATATGTTGGTTGGTTTTCTATACTTACTTCTATGAACACATGAAACATAAGATATCAGATCCATCATATGATAGCACTAAACTCTTTGGTAGTACTGTGCATTGAAGTGATCTCAAACTCTTTGGTAGTAGATCACATGTGTTAGATCTCAAACTCTTTGGTAGTATATCACACGTTAAATGATCTCAAACTCTTTGGTAGTAGATCATAAGGCCTAAAAACATCAAAGCCCTTGCGGGCAGATGTACGAGATATATGATGGAAATGTGATTAAAAATATGTGTTCTCTTTTGTTAATGAATATCTTTGTGCAAGTATACACTTTTCTTATATTCTTCTGTTACTGCCAAGTATATTAGTTTTATCTTATTGCCAAGATATGATGAGAGGTATATAAAAGACACGTAGGCGTACTCAGTACAATATTCTTGAATATTGTGCTGACGTGTACCGCATGTAATCTTTTTGTTTAGGTTGTGGTTTTGCTCTTGGAGATCCAGGATAGTTGCGAGTTGTATAGCGAGCTGATGTACAGGTGGACCTGTTGTCTTAAGATCTTGTAGTTTAGTGGTAGTACATGTATATCTATAAGTTTTCTGTTCAATATGTAATATCAAATGTTGTAACAATTCATGTTGTAATTATATGTTGAATGGTGAACATGTGTTGTGGTTTGTTTATTGTTCATGTATATGTGCTACTGTTATTTCCTTATGACTTCCTCTGATTTTCTTCTTCTTAGCCTAGTGTGAGATGTTTAAATTGGGATTCTCGCTGAGGTGAGGGTTTCAGTCTGGACGTCGCACATCAGTCTAAGTTTTAGAAAATCCGGGGACGTCACAGTTATTGGTAGGATCATTGCAAATAGATTCAGCAAGTATATGAAAGACTGGATTTCTCCTAATCAGTCAACGTTTGTAGAAGGGAGGCAAATTTCAGATAACATTGTGGTTGTTCAAGAAGTGTTGGATACTATGAGAAAGAAGAAAAATGGAAAGGGGATGATGGCTATCAAAATTGATTTGGATTAGGCTTATGATAGACTCGAGTGGAAGTTCATTGAGGATACTTTAATCGAAGTGAATTGTCCTAGTAATATTATACAAATTGTTATGTCCTCCTTGAAAAATAGTTCTTTTAAGGTCCTTTGGAATGAACACTCTTCTGAGGATATTAAACCCAGTAGGGGGGGTGAGACAAGGGGACCCCTTGTCACCTATGTATGGAAAGACTGACGCATATTATACATGAGTATATTAATAGGAATGGATGGAAGCCTATTTGTTTATCAGGAGGGGGTCCAAAGATATCACACATTCTTTTTGCTGACGACATGGTTATCTTTGTTGAAGATTCAATTAGTCAGGTGGAGGTGCTAAAGAGATGTATGAACGTGTTTAAAAGAAGTTCGGGTCAGGTGATTTCTGCTATAAAGTCTCAGATCTTCTTCTCATCCAATGTGAAGAGTGAGCTTAAAAATGACATATGTAAAGGTTTAGGCCTGGAAAGAACTAACGGCCTAGGGAGATATTTGGGAGTTCCGTTGATACATAAGAAAGTGAACAAAAATACTTACTCCTATATTGTGGATAATATGCAAAAGAGGCTTAGCATGTGGAAAGCTAAACACATTTCTCTGGCGGGAAGGGTCACCCTGGTGAAGAGTGCTTTAAGCTGTATTCCCTATTATTCTATGCAATCTGCTAAACTACCTGAATCAATCTGTGACAAAGTTGATCAGTTGGCGAGAAATTTCATTTGGGGGTCGTTTAATGATAAGAGAGGGGTCCATCTTGTCTCTTGGGATACTCTCTGTCTGTCTAAAGACAGAGGGGGTTTGGGTCTTAAACCTGCTAGTGATATGAACAAAGCTTTTATTATGAAGTTAGGGTGGAAATTCCTTAATGATGAGAAGGTTCTCTGGGTTGATATTATGAAGAGAAAATATGGAAAGAATATGAAAAATCGGATTGAAGAGAATCCGGTAAGGGGTTCTAGAATCTGGAACGAGATGTGCAAAATTAGACAGTTGCTGAAAGAAGGGTGCTGCTGGTGTGTGGAAAATGGTGAAGATATGAACTTTTGGACAGACCCTTGGTTAGATTGAGGGAGTAATCTCATCAGACATGATCTGGGAGAGGTTAATCCAACTGATCTGAGATAGAAAGTAAAGGATTATGTGAAGGATGATGGGTCGTGGGACTAGATGAAGTTTCAAGACAAATTACATGATGAGTGCCTCCTGAAAATTGCTTCTAAAATCTGTCCTTCTAAGGATGGAGGAAAGGATACTAGGTTCTGGGCTCTGGAGGAGCATGGTAATTTCACTGTCAAATTTGCTTATTCCAAAATCATTAGAAAAGATGATCAAATACCCCAATCTAATGACTGGAATGTGATTTGGGGATGGGAGGGACCGGAACGTATAAAAATGTTTCTATGGTTGTGTGTTCATGGTCGTATCCTCACTAATAAAGAAAGAGGTAGACGGAAGATGACTGGTGATTTGGTTTGCCCTATATGTCAAGAGGATGAAGAAGATATTTTACATGTGTTGAGAGATTGCAAATATGCCATGAGTGTCTGGTCGAGCCTAAAGGCTTAGGAATGGGGGAAGAATTTCAAAAACCCTGATAGGAGGTTGTGGATTATTAGCAATCTTAGGGAGAAGAGTTCCAATTGGAACATTTTCTTTGGTGTTACTGTTTGGCATGTTTGGAACAATAGAAATAGGAAAGTGTTCCAAAATGAAGAGATTTCTGTTGGCAGATCAGTTAAAGAAATTATATGCAAATGCCAGGACATTAATAAGAATAGGCAGAGAATCATGGGGTGATGGAAGAGAAAGGTACTAGAAAGAATGATGATGGATGGATGAAACTGGTGGGGGAGTGGATAAAAGTTAATACTGACGGTGCTAGGAACCCTCATATGAAGTTGGCTACTACAGGAGGTATTCTGAGAGACAAGGATGGTAACTGGCGAGGGGGGTTTACTATGAATATTGGGTGCTGCTCTGTTCTTGTTGCTGAGCTTTGGGGTATAATGCAAGGAATGAATGTAGCGTGGGACTTGGGGTTCAGGAGGGTCATAGTTGAATGAGATTCCAAAGCAGCTGTGGAAGCTATCGGAAAAGCTGAAGAGATAAAGGGTGAAGCTAAACAGTTCTGTCAAAGTATTAAAGATAATGTAATTGGAATTGGGAGTGTAAAATCAGTCATATTCGTAGATCTGGAAACGATGCTGCTGATAGGATGACCAAGATTGCTATAAAAGAGGAACTGGGTTTCAAATTCATCTTTGATCCGCCTGAGGAGTTGGTTAAAAGGCTGGAGATGGAAAAATAATTCTGTTTCTTTTTTAGGGTCGGTGTGTCTTGTTTGAGTTCTGTTGACCGTTGGAGGTGTTTCTTGTTGAGTTTAGGTTTATAGTGATGTACTTTTCCTTTGTTGGTATTTATCATGTAATCTGTTGTTTTTAGCGCCTGCAAGGAGAGGGTGGGGTGAATAGAGAGCCTCTCGACTTTCCTAAAAAAAGAGACCAAGATCGTGAACCGAGAAGGAAACCCCAAAGTGAGGGGGTGCCGCGGTGCCGCCCAAGCAAGTGGAGAAGTAGAAAAGTGAGAAAGGGCTAGGGTGAGCGGAGGAGAGGGAAAAGAAAGGAGAATGAAAGAGGAAAACAAGGGAAAAAGAAAGGGTGTATTAATTTTGGCAAAAATGGCATGAGAAGGGAGTAAATCGGGTGCCATCGGGGTGGTAGGTGGTGGTCGCAGCACCACATGTGCCACCCCCTGTACGGAGGAACAAGGTGCAATCTCAACCGTTCAAACAAAGGAGGAGGATCTGTGGGACTCGATCCAACACACGAGATTGCTCAAAAACACACAAGGCAGCCTGCTGAGGTGGCAAAGGGTGGAGGGGCGCCACCCTTGCTGGGCCACGTGCCTCAAATAGGCCCAACAAGGCTTAAAATTGTGCAAAATCAAGTAAATCAAATGAAATTTGAGCCAAAGAGAAAAGGCCATAACTTGGGCTATAAAGGTCCGATTGAGGTGATTATTATACCGTTCGATTCAAAATTGAGAGGACTCTATCATGACATGTATTAGAGAGACAAAAGATCATAGTAATGAGGTTGAATTTAACTTGCAATATGGTGAGTCATTAAAGTGTATAACTTAGATCAACAGTGT